>PXNZ01000555.1:0-39048 GCA_003012085.1 Trichoderma brevicompactum | reverse complement strand
GGGGAAGATTAGTGAATTGGGAGGGGAACTGCTGTGGTAGTGACGGTAGGTAGGATGTTGGGCGACTTATAACAGGAGCAAATCAAGCTTCCAGATAATACAGTACGATGATTCAACAAGACTGGGTCACTATTTCTTTTTGTTTTCCTTTTCTTTTCTTCTTCTGCTGGGGATGTATATCATGACCATGTGCGGAGAAAGGGATGCGAGGCAATCGAGGAGAAGGGGAGGAGGAGTCTTGAGTGTCGGACGCTTTTTAGAGGAGGGACACGATACCACGGGGAGGTTTCGTCTGGGATTCTGGTTTCTTTTTTGTTTTTGTCTTTTTTACCATCTTTTGCATCTTGTCGGCTGAATTGCGTTGTGTTTTTTTATATCGTTTTTATATGTTTTGTTAATATGTTTTTTTATTACTATGAATGAGAGATTTTTTTTTCTTCTTCATTGTTTTGTAATATGTGCTGGATGAGAGACTGGTTGTCTAAGGAGGAATAATAAAAAAAATGAATGTGTTTTATGGACTTGACTTTACTGTGATTCATGATGTGGTGATTGTGGTTTGGTGTTTGAGTGCTGGTTGTTTGGTAGTCTTACTGCTGGTGCTGTTTTGTGAAATAAGATAATTTACCTGCTATTCTGAGAACTGAGCACATAAGACCCATGAAGGGTAGGAAAGAGATTAAATATAAACTTGGCAAGGGCGTTAGAAACAGGTGGCGAGCGGCGTCGCTGGACGTAACCAATCAAGAGGTGTTACGGTCCGGCACAATTGATCCTCTCTATAAAACTACCTAGTCTGCCAAGGTTGATTGCTAAACGTCAGATGCCCGCCCAATCTTTTGCCTAGTGGCGCGCTCGAATTGATGGGTTTGTAACAAGAAGGGTGGCCTGAATGGTAGACTCTATGGAGTAGACAGTAATGTGCCATGTTTGCCAGCGGATCCATCTACTATTAGGCTCATGAGGCACACAAAAGTTCCACTTCAAAAGGCCGTTGTATCCACCATGCTCATGAGACTTGTAAAGGTAGCTAAGAAATAAATCCGCCTTGGTTAGCTCACTAATTTGCTGCAAGACAACTACGGAGCAGAAGTGGCAATCTCTTATAAATTATACTCAAGGCAGAAAAAAAAGTTGCACAACAGGGCAGGTATTTCATTTATCCAATTGCACTGAATTGAATTGTGATGTAAGAGCGAGCCTTGCCCCAAAACAGCAAGCGGTAGAAGATGGCAGCCGTTCTGCAGCTACTGATGCACGCCTAATCACGTACCATTTCGCCTCAATTATCTTGATTCGCAAATCTCTCTTCTCTACCCCTCTATGATATCAAAGAAGCAATCTTCTGCCCCAGAAGGTGACTTTTATTATTACTCGAAATTTTCGAACCATTTCCATCCCTATCTATAAGCTTGGGCGAGGGGTGACGAGCGAGACACGTGAAGACCCAGGAAGTCTTACTTATATGGGAGACATTATATCTTTTGTGACAGTTAATGTCACCGATGATGACCTTGTTGAGCGCTGCGAGAAAGAAGCATGTGACACCAAATCTTATACACGTATATACTAATAAGAATCTAGATAGGGAGGGGGTGTTTAAAACCTGAATGGAGAAACTATAGCGATCGTGAAGAATGCGCGCCTCCAAGTAATGCAGTAGCAATTCTTATTGAAGTCTCTGACGTGTCAGGCGTTGTTAACATCTACAGTTACGGCAGAGATTTTAAACATGAAGCTACAGTTGGGTATGAATATGCAGGCCATACCGCTGTTGTGCTATGGAGGCTAGGGATGCGATTTGTTTGCTATGGAAATTATGGAAAGCTATGCAAGGTAGGAATAGTCAAGATGGCTTGAAGCACATCGCGCTAAGGCTGAAACTTTAAAATATGATATGCCGATTCTTGGGTGAATGGAATTAACATAAAGGGGCGGGTGCGTGAGTCGCCTGGTATTGATAAATAGATTGGTCCAGGTACAGCGGCTGGTGATAGAGCACAAATAGCGCTTGTAGGTAACGGGTAAATTTCTGAATGTTTCAATGCGTTCATTGCAATGCTTTTAAACGAATCGATTTCCGCTATTCAAAATTAGCAGATATGTCTATGAGTAAACCTTGGATGCTACAACCTTTTTGATCTTGTAATAAAGCTGGGCCGGTTTGCTCAATGTCATGTGATGATGCTGGACGCGTTTGTTCAATGTCATGCAATAAAGCTGGGCCTGTTTGCTCATCGAGCATGTGTTGATCGGATACGTTTCCCTCGCGGACAGAATTCGGGTTGCTATCTTGAATTATGACATCTTCACTTGGGGTATCGTGTTGACTAGAGACGTCATGAGATGTATGTTCCGTCTCTGAACCATCCTTTATATTGGATGGGATTTCTTTTAGCAACTCTTAGTAATTAAACTAGTTAGCTGCACTGAATCTCATATTCTCTTGTTAAAAAAAAAGCTTCGTACTTTCTTGAAAAAAATATCTATGCCGTTCAAAAAGTTTGGAAATATGATCTCTGAAAGATTCTGGAATGTTATCTTTTCTCTCTGTAATCCACACCTCGACAAGTTGGCAGAATTTCGCCCTCTCCTTCACTAGCCCCATCCTTGTTATTGACAAGGCGAGACAGCATAGGAAGAAAATGTCATGTCTCGTATTGAAAAGACGATGCAGTAAGTTTCGTGCGGCACGGTATCTGAGTCGGCTCGCTCTAGACTTGTGGGCAAAGGTCTGGTCGTCCCACAAGGCTACTATCTTTTCAAATGGCTCAAGAGAATCATCTAATGGAATGCGTCCAACGAACGAATTGAGCGTCCTTTGCAATCTTGTAAACTCGTCATTGTATTGCCTAGCTACGTCCTGCGACATTCTAGACAAATGAGGCTGCAAGGGTGGATAATTTGGAGAACGGAGAAGTGGGACTAGATAATCACAAGCGCAGGAGGAGATACGGAAAAGTATGGGGCCTGGGTGAGTGTGAGAGACTTGTGAGCGTGAGACTGGGCTCTGGAATCATTGAGGTAAAAATGGAGGCGGTCGGACTGTTGCGTGTTTAACCAACTATGATACCTTGGGCATTAAAAAGGCGGTCTGCGAGGCGCATTATCTAATCAGAATCCTTCAGGTCGGGCTATGTAGACTAGGCTGTGCAAAGAATCCTGTCTCGGCTGAAGAAGATGCGGCATGTATAAGGTAGATGACTAGAACAACTATAGGTCCTGCTTGATGCCATATGATTGGAAATAGTATTTAATATAGATATTTGGCTTCCTAATATTGCGATATCGTCTATCAAACTCATTCTTTATATACTGATGTGCTGTGTAAACATCATCGGAGCTTTCGTCTAGACTTCTCTCACGGTTCTCGGGTTCCGAGGCAGCCCTTTATTCTGAACGTCTGCATGATCGTTGCGTAGAATTTTCTCGATTTGAGAAAGTCCTAGTCGCTCTTGCGCTAATCTCATACGTCATTCCTAGTGATTGCGATGGCTGTCTTGTCAACGATCGAACACGATAGCTTGCCTATTCTTGTGTAAGCAGAGAGAGGCGAGAATTGGGGCAATGTGGCGCTGCGATGTGCCGGCTCGGGCCGTTCATAATACTCTTTAGTATAGCTCAGCCAGGATAGATTCTATAGCGTCCAATTCAACTTCCAATGTGAGACTCAACTTTTACTACAACATACAACCCTCTCAGTTCTGGCTTTCTGAGAGAATCCTCCGTATAGTGCTTAAACAGTAAGATGCCAGCCAAGAAATAGTTCTCTTGAAAAAGTAAAATATAGACCATCTCACAAATTTCAAGATCCACGTCCATATATAGCCTCAGCATTGGCAGTAATTGCGAGAGCCGGAGTTAGTTTAATAACGAGCATAATACCAGGTGCCGGCACCTCCAATATTCTAAATTAAAGTCATTATCATAACGGAGCAACAGCTTCTATCACTAATCGCCATGTTAATGATGTAATGTGAACTTAGCCATGGTATCGATTTGTGTAAGAAAACGTTCTGGTCAGCAAGATCAACTGGCGTGGTCATGCTTAGGCGTGGCCATGCTCAGGTATCAAGACACCCATGTCGGAATTTTAGGTCTCTTTACGGTAGACTGTGGCCCATTTTGGGTTCGCAGGCGATATAAAACTCAGCAGTTTGCTGGTTTCTCCAGGCTGCCGCCTTCACTCATTCTGAAAATGGGCAGTAGTATTACTGATCACGCGATATCTCTCTACTAATCAAATAGGCAATCACTAGCAACAGTGCTATTCCGCATAGCTCCACCTACTTAAATAGGAAATTTATGCAGTTGCTGGCATTCTGGAGATATATACTCTGCATTACATTTAAGCTACTAAGGTGTTGTTACTGTCATATAACATTAAAATTAGGTATGCGTTGTTTTGATACAAATGTAATCAACAGAAATGCGTTGTTTAAGCCTGTATAAGACTCAGTATATCTCTATACTCTGGGGCAAGTTGCCAGGATTATTTGTCACGAGATGTAGCGGTGGCCAGGAGGGTTAGAACTAAGACGTTATTATCAATTGAGAGAGAAAATAGGATGCAAAACCACAGATTACTTCGTAATTAATTAGCATTCGCTTACGTCGGTCCACTCTTGACAAGCAGATTTGCGGATTTGCCTGCTCAGGGGGTTTGGATGAAATCTATGCTACGTCTGCTGCCGGATGCCTATCAACAGATTAATGTGAATGAACATTAGTAATTGCGGTGTGAATGGCCCATAGAGAACATTAGAAAATTCTCATACGACATAGAAACTAGGGATGGGGCCATGTGAGGGAACAGCCACTATGGAACGGTCTTGATCACGCTTGGGAGTCCTTGTTCGTTGGATGTCCTGATTCGCTTGTTGTATGTCATCTAGGTCTATGAATTCCAGGTGTACACCGAGATTTGGGTATATATATGATGGATTCCCGTACTGAAAGCTGCCACACTCTACAGATAACAGAGGTGTAAAATTCAAGCAAAAGAGTGTTGCATCATCACCACCACCATCATTATGCGTTTCCAGCTTGGGGTTTCAGCCTTGATCCTAAGCGTGGTTGCAGAAGTTTACGTGAACCCTGGTTGTAATACTAACAAGTACATCAACGCATCTACTACCAGTGGCCGTATTACTGGACACGTGCTGTCCAGTTCGAACTGCGTCGTCGAGTTCTTGGGTATCCCTTATGCTGAGCCGCCAGTAGCTGATCTGCGATTTGAAGCACCTGTCAAACTCAATACAACGACTGAATCTTATGTGGCTGCAAAACATGCGCCTGACTGCCCTCACTCGAAGTCAGGGATAATTAGTTACCCTGGTTTTACTCCTGAGGCCCCAAAGTGCCTTAATGCTTTTCTCGTCGATGGCGCTCCTCAGAGTGAGGACTGCCTATATCTGAACGTTTGGACTAAAGCAACCGACACTGTCGCCGAGGACAAACCTGTCATGGTCTTCTTCTTTGGAGGGGGTAAGTGTCGATGGGGTGATACCCATGCGGACAGTAAGAAGCACTGCTAACCAAGACAGGATTCAACCACGGAGGCACTGTCACTGCTTTCTACAATGGTACATATTTTGCCGATGCGCAAGACGTCGTGGTTGTGTCTATAAACTACCGAATTGATGTCTTTGGCTTCCCCGGAGCCCCTGGCCAACCACTCAACCTTGGCCTCCGTGATCAACGTGTTGGAGTTGAATGGGTTCGGGATAACATTGCCGCATTCGGCGGTAATCCTGACAAGATTACCATTTTTGGCCAATCTGTTGGGGGTGAGGCAGTTGACTTTTGGGCCTATGCTTATGAGCAGGATCCCATTGTCAAAGGTATCATAGCACATTCTGGTAATGCCTTCAGTTTTCCTCTCAACAGTGCTGCTACCGTTAAGAATAACTGGGATGCCATTGTGGCTGGTGTGAATTGCACTGATGCCGTGGACAACTTGGCTTGCGTTCGACAGGTTGACTGGCAAGATATTCTAGCCGTTTCGGCCCACATCAACCCTCTTCCTAGCGACAACTTCTTGAGAACCATCTCGCATTTCTCTCCCTTCCCCGATGAGGAGGTTGTTTTCTCTGATTATATCAACCGGACCGCCGCCGGTAACTTCGCAAAGGTGCCCATCATGCTTGGAAGTGCGAATAATGAGGATGGCTTCTACCGCCTGGTCCCATATGCTCTAACAGGTCTCATGCCGACTGCTGAGGATGTTACGACATTCCTTCTCGAGTCTTTCACCTGCCCCGTAGCTTTCCAGGCCAGCGCCCGTCGCAGCCATGGCGTTCCAGCGTGGGCCTTTCGATACATGGCCGACTGGGACAACACCCGTCTGTACAACACGAGTGACAGCACGAGCGGTGCTTACCACATGTCCGACTTGTATATGATCTTTGGCACGTCGGAAGATGTCACCGGATTGCCCACGACCGAAAGCCAGAGGAATCTAACACAAATTATGCAGACAGCTTGGGCCGCTTTCGCTAATGATCCTGTAAACGGACTTACCAGTCTTGGATGGCCACAGTTTGATGAGAATAAGGACTCGTACATCCTGCTTGGCGATGACAACACACCTACGACCCGGTTTGTAGCTCCTTCAGATTGGAACACTCCATGCTCCACCATCACCTTTGGCCTATCCGGAACCGCCACAGCGGCACCTTCTGGCTAAGTACAAGCCACAGGGTTGGCAGCTCTTGGAATCCATACATTTTCTAGTCATTACGCCTTTGGCTTGCCTCCCAGAAGCAGGTATACTTTACGCGAAGAGATTCATGAGAGGTGGTAAATGCATGAACTTGCATATGATGGAATGGTTGAACTGGCATCTCAGAAGCTATTAAATGGAAGAATCTTCAAAACCCGGTTATCCAATTAATGCGGCCTTATTTAAAGCAATATAAATAAATATATATTCTATGAATTAAATTAGAATCCTCAAATATAGCTGGGTTATCGACATAATTGTGCTCATCACTACTCCGTAGCATTTGCAACTATAGGTAGTGGAACATTCGGGGTCCTGTCAAGCTCTTTGTTCGAGATGGCTGAGGATATAGGAAAGTACTCTAAAGTTATTGATGTGGCTCAGCCAGGTGTAACGCCTCAAATTTGTTTCGCAACCTCCAGCATTCAGTGTGACATCAGCGCTCTTTCAGCTTGCACCAATCAAACTTCAACCACATCTTCCGAAAGAACAACAACTCCTATTAATACATGCTGTCAGTAGGCCAGTGACGCGAGATGGCTGGTGCCTACATGAAATGGCTTCGACCTGTGTTTTGGGCTTCAACTTTGTATAGGACATGACATTATTACTGCATTGCAAACCCCCGCTTCCTTGGAACTGTGGCGCTCAGCTTCCAAAAGCTTCTGCCCTGAAGTTATGTTCCAAGGTGAGATAAACATTTCGACCCAAATGATCCTGTGGCTGTTGATTTGGCATATATATTTAGTGGTTGTATGGTAGTCAAGTAACAATCCCATCTGTCCTTTCTTCGTCCAATCTCCCCCCTTTCTGAATTCCTATCATACATTAAACTTCTTCTCCTTCTACGAAGACCTCGCAATGCCCATCGAAAATTATGGTGTGTGGAAGGCAAAGCCTGTCAGCTACACGTATGAGGATAGGAATAAAGATAATCGCAGCCCGCATATGCATCTAATATTTAGCGACGGTAAAATAAACAACGCAAAAGCAGCAATTAACATCAAGTCTGGTGATCCTAGAGACTCCCGTCTGGCGTACTGGGTAGTCCCGGCCTTGGACCACCCCATAGTCAGCGAACTTCAGGCATTAAAAGATGAATTCCACCCCCTTCAGGGTGGCAGTGGAAAGCAGTCCGGCAATCTAAGGCTCGACTACATCCGGGGAAACTTGTTTCAGAAACGGGCTGGCAGGATCCTTCCCCACGATATTCCAGGGGAGAACAATGATATCATTGATGTATTGAAGCCTATCATGGATGAAGCCATTTCCCGCAAAGCCACCATTTACCTTTACGGCTCGCGCTTTGACGACGGAAAGGGGATTCATAATGTGCACATGAATCAAGGGAGCTCGGGGCGCTTTGCGGAGGATAACGGTGTCCGCCAGGATGGAGGTCTTTTCTTGCAGTTTGAGGATGGTTGGAAGGCTGTTTTCCTTGGGTTCGCCTCTCAAGCCATCCACACCAAAGATGGCCCTCCAAACCCTGGCTACCCTGTCCCACAAAGTGGCTACAAGACCTGGGCTGACTTCTTGGATCCAGAGGTCCCAGATGAGGAACGCGAGAATAATGATGTGACTGACACGCCCGTCCTCATTAGTCAAGCGTTGGTGAATCCTCCTGGCCCGGATAACCAGCCTGGCATCAAGCCTGAGGCCGTCTTTCTGACCAATCGCACGGCACAGCCAGTGGATCTCACTAGATGGAAGATCAAAAACCAGGCTGGCCAGTTCGAAGAGCTGCCAAGGGGTGCTAAGCTAACTGCCAAGGAGGTGTCCAAGGAATTCAAGGTCCAAAATTGCCCGCTTTCAAACCAAGGAGGGGTGATTACGCTTCTAAATGCAAAGGGTTTCAAGGTACACGGTGTGGGCTACACGAGGATGCAAGCGCAGCGGCAGGGCAGCGTGGTTTCCTTCGGATAGGTCAATGGTTTGGAATTCACTTCATAGTCACACTTGGGACCTGGCACTCCTAACCGCAACAACCACAGCAATTGCTCTTAAGAAACTACAGAAACTGAAAGAAAAAAAGGAAGGGGAAGGGGGGATGTTGGCGTTTTTTATTTTTATTTTTCTAGGTCTTCTCTGTTATTCTGCTAGTAATAATAATATAATTATCGCCTCTTGACTTAACATCTTTGTGAAATGTTAACTCCTGAAAGGTTACTGGAGCTAGTAATTAGCATGATGCTTTTTCTTGTCCGAATCTCTTGTGAGTCTTCCCATGAGCTGCTAAGTCACTGTAGCCTGTTTCCATATAATGTGCTTATTCCTATCACCAAGTACATACGACCGTAGGTAGTGGAAACTTCGGGGTCCCCGTCAAGCTCTTCTCTTGAGTTGGATATCTCCCTTTTGCATTCGAAGACTCTAGCTTCAGAGTCACAAGATTCCGTTTTTGGATGTCAGTCGCTTCAATCTATATTCTTTGCTGTTGCTACCGCTGCCCTCAAGCTGGTTGTAATGCTCTGGTGTAAAACCCTTGGTATCTCATTACACCTATGACCCGGTACAAGCCAGACTGGCTGGGGAAGGCTGATGTCTGCGCCAGCGGCGAGTAGTAGCTTGATCGTTTCATGCCGTTTCAGCTCCATAGCCAGCTCAATCACTTTGCCACACGCAAACTGGATATGTGTTATCCCCTCCTCCGCAGTCAAGTTATGGTATCCGACACTGGGATTTGCTCCGTGTTGAAGCAGTAGCCGTACCAAGCCGACATCACCCAATTCGACAGCTCGAACAAGTGGAGGCATAAACTCTGCTGGCTCAGATATATCGTAAAAATGACAGCCATCCTCGAGACCATTCTGGGGCAAAGGCCGATCTCCATCCTCAAAGTCGCATCGGGCGCCGTTTGCCAGCGGCAATTGGGCCATGGCCGCGTCCCGCTTATCAATGGCTAGCCCGCGCGCTCTTGTCAAGTCCACTCGATTTGGCGTCTTCAACATTAGGAGCTCGACGAGCTTTCGATTCCCAGTTGCAACGGCCCTGACCAATACTGGCCCTCCTTGATCCCATACTCTAGCATCGTAGCCTGGGGAGCTTACATCAGCACCGTTATCGAGCAACAGCCGCAACAGATGAAGATTCCCGTGGTCCACTGACCATTCCAAGGGGTTTATTATTATCTGATAGCCAAAGAGCCGTATATTCAAGTCTGTGCCGTATTCCAGCACGATTTGCGAGACGATGCGATCATGTCCTGCCTTCAAAGCCTCCTCGAGCGCGTCTTGCTTCCTGCTTGTACTAGGACCAGCTGAATCGACGCCACCATTGTGTATTGCAGGAGAAGAGGCAACCTCAATTGTTTGCTGCGGCGGGCCAGGCCTCTTCTAATGTCCGAGGTGGATCTATAGCGACCCGTGCCACACCTAGGAAGGCATCTTGGCTTCGCACACAAGGAGATACATGTGGGTCTCGGAGGTAGATATAGATGGCCAGCTCAGCAGGCCGGCAAACATCAAACTTCCAATTAGGCTCATGATATTTCCCAGTGGCCTCATCATACCGCGATGGGGCGAAATCCACCCAAACAGGACTTTCTGCAGTTCCTCCGTAAGAGTCTGCCTGCTTTTGCGATTTGTCGTCATCTAGAAGGGCATAAGGCGTATTGCGCTTATAACTCTGTTCATTAGATATCTCCTTGTAGCCATAACCGTGTCAAAGCCCATAGACTTTATTTTTTGGCTGTCTTGAGGCAATAATTGTATGGCTTGGCAACTTTAGGTTTCCAGTGCACACAATTCAGCGTGTTTTCCACCATAAAACACACATCCCCCCCCCCACATTTGGCTGAAGATAAGGTTCCTGGTTGGCCGCAGATGAGACTTATATCTGTGCATTAGAAAAAGTTCTTTTATAAAATGTAAAGACTGCCTGCTTTCCATCAAGATGTTTATTAATTTGCTAAAGGAAGATGTAGGTTATTTGCCAAACCCTGCCTTATTGTATGTAAGATATATTTATTTAGAATTATACAAGCGCTATTGCTATACCACCTGACAATGGAGAACCCAGAAACACCGCAACTCATGACAAAATCCGAAGGCAAGTTGCGGATTTTCTTGGAGTCAGTTACTCACCTTGTGCCTGGCAGCGATCGTGACGAAAAACTCAGCTTCATAAAAAATGTGGTCTGTCAACGCCACTGGAAACGGGACTTCGACTGGAGCCAAGAGCGCATGTACCCATACGGCGACTTCGGCCTCAAAAACAGAAATTGCTTTTTTCTAATTGATCACCACGGCCATGATCACACAGTTCAAGAGGAAAAAGTACCAGTCATATGGTATAAGTGGACGGGAGAGTCCCTGTAAGTCAGATCTTTGAATCATCTGATCTCACCCTTGGCCCAGCTAATAAATCTCTCAGTGTTCATATGAACGATACTTTTCCTCTCTGGATACAAGAAGAGCTCAAGAAATGGCCATTCGCATGGGAAGGAAGGAAGTTCCATCGGTTGCCCAAAGGACCGGATGGAAAATATGAACCAAAAGTCCAACGCGAAATTATCAAGTCCTGGCTCAACCTTGGTATACCCATCTCCGCGGAGCGGATTGAATTCCTAAAAGAGCATCCAGAACATGCACTGTGGCTCAAGGCTCATTTAGATCGTGAATTGTGGGCTCAAATTAAGCCGTTGTGTGAACTCCAGGAAGAAGAAGAGTAAAGAATGATGTGGGTTTTATTATTTTGAACAGGGTTGGATGAAATATGATAACTATTGTAATTGAGAAAAAACTACACTATAATAATTAAGTATGCCTAAGTGCGCGAGGCAACTTTATCTAAATATGCTAAGAATAGAGTAAGCATTAGTATTAACTGAGGGTATGGATGTGGATAATTAGCTGATTGATAATTTAAATTAGCATTGGACTATTAGTAGATGGCTGGCGAGTAACTATTGTTTCTCATTATTAGCTGGCAGATTGGTGGTTGGACCGCCAGCGAACACTGGCTGTTGTATGTTTTTTTTTTTTTTTTAATATTTTTCTTTTTATATTTACCAAGGTCTTTATAAAGTGGTTGTGATGATAGCTCTAGCACATACGACCATATCCATTGGAATATACGGGATCCCGTCCGCTCTCCCAGAGTCAAGCCAATGAGAGGCAGATTAGTAGTCAGGTGGGTGACCACTGGCGAACACCGGCTGTTGTATGTTTTCCTTTTTGTATTTTTGTTTCCTTTTTTCCTTTATGTGCTGTAGATCCTCCAACGCTCATTAACTTGGGTTGTGACTGGGGTGGGTTTAGAAACTCCAGGTCCAGCATTCTTCCATTCACCCCCCTTCTCGGCAGGCAAAGTTCAAGGCGTGGCTATCCCAGCCAATATGCCGCAATGTTGTGAGTTTCTTCGACCTGAAATTTCCTTCCGTTGCTATTAGGATGACTGAAATGGTCCTCATGTGCTTAACCGTAGTAGAGGTGATACCTTAGCATTAAATTAGAATTCAAGTATTTTATACAAGTTGTACTTGCATGTCTGGGTTCTAAATTGTATGAGCATATTAACACATATTTTCATGGTCCGTTTGTTCTTACAGAATGATATCAGTCAAAATATCTCTAGAGACGATACACGAATGCCCATTCCATTCTTGGAGAACGCCGCCTCCTCTCATTTACAACCCCCCTCACCAACGCACACGCTGTAGCGCAAATACTATATGTCGTATTTATAGATATAAGGCATCAATAGTTTGTTTTTCGATTCGTGTCCTTTCATTTACTTGAGCTATCCTTCGTTACGGGATAGAACTTGGAGCTGCTTTTTAAGAATATCATCCAGCGTATTGTTGCAGTCCCCAACTGTTCAGCCTTTCACCACGACTCTGGCGACTTTTGTTTCATTTGACATGTCATCAATTTGCAATGTGTCTTTGAGGCGGGGACTTTGAATGACCTGATGTTGTGTCCTACTCCGTACGCGACGTGCGAACTAGAATAAAAACAATATTAGGTAAACATGCAGCCGTCTTGCTGCCTAAGAGTGGACTAGCTGGCCGCACCTCGACTGGGGAATCACAAATAGCGTGATATGGGTGAACTATCGATCTTAATGACCAGCCATACAGCCAACGATCGGCATCGTTCAAAGAGCGAGCAAAACTTCCTTACATCCTTACTGCCATCGTCAACCTTCAAAGTCCACTTGCCTTGCAAAGTTACAACGCATAAAGCTGAGCAGACGAGTTTACCAAGCAATGCCAAGCTTGAGCAAGATAGTGAATAAAATCAAATCTAAAATAACAAAGATCCCGCCACAGACACCTCCCCTAGAAAACGCCTTGGAGATTGCTCCTGTATCGAAAGCTGAGGCAGCGCCATTCGTGCCCGTCCCTATTGAAACCTCGCTGCTGAATTTGCAGGAGCGACTTTGGAACAAGGCATACGATGATATTAGAACCAGCGAACCTAAGACAGTGGATGCGTATGAAACGATCCTATCCAATAGGCTGCGATCGAAAGAGTCTCCGGAAAATGAGATTGGCAAAACTCCCGATACACGATACAGACAGATGCAACAGTTGGTCCTAAATGAACTAGAACGCAGCCGCAAGGAAGCCTCTATCAAGAAAGTAATAGGTGAGGGCTTGGATGTAGTGCAATCCGTGAAAGAGATAGCCGATAAGGCCATCCAGGCTGTCCCGCAGGCCGCCATAGCATGGACTGGCGTTTGCATTTGTTTAGAGGTATTTTTTTTTTTTTTTTTTTTTGGCTCAGAAGCTCTGAGAAACTTGTAAAAGTCTCCAGCTAATAGCGGTAGATTATATCAAAACCAATAACTGAGGCTCGCAGCAACCGAGAAGGAATTACATACGTTGTCTCAAGAATGAATTGGTATTGGAATCTAGCATGTCTCTTATTAGGCCGGAACAAGGCTATCGATTCTTCAGCTGGACTACGAGATGAGCTAGAGAGCCATGTTATACAACTCTATAAGAAGCTCCTTTTATACCAGATAAACAGCGTCTGCCTTTATAATCGGAACCAACTCGTGAAAATCGGTAGAGACTTGCTGTCGATTGATGACTGGGGCCGCCAACTTAACGAGATAAAAAGTGCAGAAAGGTCTGTACAAGAAGATGCAGCACAATACAGTTCTGAGCAGACCAAGGAATACATGAACAAACTCCTCACTACCGCAGACTTGGAGCAAAACAAACTTGATAGTATCCTTTCGGCCATCCAGAACCAAACACAACAGCAACAGCAAAGGTTTCATGACGACAAGGACAAGCAGTGCTTGAAGGATCTATACGAAACTAATCCTATCGACGATAAGAAACGCATTCAGGATACAAAAGACGATTTGCTCAGGGACTCATATTCCTGGATATTAGGTCATGCCGACTTCAAGCAATTTCGCAATGACCCCCAAAGTCGGCTGCTATGGATCAAGGGTGATCCTGGAAAAGGCAAGACTATGCTTCTGTGCGGCATTATCGACGAGCTACAGAAGGAATCCGATTTAGTCCTGTCCTATTTTTTCTGCCAAGCCACTGAAGCACAGTTGAGCAATGCAACATCTATCCTGCGTGGCCTGATGTACCTCCTCCTTATGAAGCAGCCGTCACTTCTTCATCATCTACGAAAGAAATACGATATTACGGGTGAAAAGCTGTTCCAAGGAAATAATTTCTGGGGGACTCTTGTTGAGGTATTCACGGCCATGCTCAGTGATACTGATTTGAAAGATGCGATCTTTGTTGTTGACGCGCTTGACGAGTGCACTGTTGATCGGCATAGGCTTCTTGATTTTATTGCAAAGTCGTCAGATATATATCGCGCTAAATGGATCGTATCCAGTCGAAATTGGGTGGATATTGATCAAAAGTTGCGCAAGTTAAAACAAACAGTGGGCCTACACCTTGAATTGAACCAGGAGTCAATCTCTAAGGCTGTTGACACGTACATTATGCACAAGGTTAATCAACTGGCAAGTGATAAGGAATATGATGAGGAGACAAGAACCGCCGTTGACAAGCACTTGACTTCCAATGCTCAAGGCACTTTTCTCTGGGTATCTTTGGTCTGCCAAGAACTCGCGGACCCTACGACCCTGCGTTGGCACACTATTGACAAATTAACTTCTTTCCCACCAGGTCTAGGGCCGCTGTATAAGCGCATGATGGATAGGATTCAGGATTCACCCGACGCAGGCCGTTGCAAAGAGATTTTGGGTATTGTATCAACTGTATATCGGCCAATCACACTACAAGAGCTCAGGGTCCTATCTAAATCTCTTGAAACTTTTGCTTTAAAAGATTTAAAAGCAGTTATTACATGTTGTGGCTCTTTCTTAACGCTTCAACATGATACCATACTCTTTGTGCATCAGTCAGCGAAGGATTATTTACTGGACAAAATATCAGATCAAATCTTGCCATTTGGCATAGCGAATCAACATCGTGACACCTTCTTAAGGCTGTTGAAGGCTCTATCACAAACCCTTAAACGTGATATTTATAGCCTAAGGGTCCCGGGGGCCCTTATCGATGAGATCGTACCGCCTCATCTGGACCCTTTGGCCCCAATTCATTATGCAAGCGTCTACTGGGTTGATCACCTCAGCGATTCGAAATCCACAGAAATAGACCACAACAGCAATATACGGGACAGCAGCATGATCTATGAATTTATGAAAAAGAAATATTTATATTGGTTGGAATCTCTTAGCTTGCTACGCAGTGTGCCAGAGGGCATTGCTGCGCTATCAAAGCTCGAGGATATTACAGTGAGTCGAATCAACAGAACTATATCAAATATAGCCTAACCTGTTTCTAGAGAAGTGTGCAATTGCAGCCACTAGAAGATTTTCTTCAGGATGCGCGCCGTTTTATCCTCTCCCACAAGCAAGCTATTAAATCTGCTCCATTACAAGTCTGTGCATCAGCCCTTATATTTAGTCCTACAGGCGGCCTAGTCAAGCGGCTTTTTGAAACGGAAGAACCCGACTGGATCAAACTGAAGCTGCCTATTAGAGAAGATTGGGATGAGTGCTTGCAAATACTTGAGGGCCACGGCGATATTGTAGAGTCGGTTGCCTTTTCGCATAACTCAAGGCTCTTGGCCTCATCCTCTAGGGATAAAACAATACGCATTTGGAATGCAGATATAGGCGAGTGCTTGAATACGCTTGAGGTACATGGATATTCAGCAAACTCAGTTGCCTTCTCGCATGACTTGAGGCTTGTGGCTTCAGCCTCTCGCGGTATACAGGTCTGGAGAGCAGATACAGGAGAGTGTATACAGAGGCTTGAAGACCATAGGTCCCCTGTATACTCGGTTGCTTTTTCACATGACTCTGGTTTAGTAGCCTCTGCCTCCGAAGATGGGTCAATACGGATCTGGAGGTTGGATACTGGCGAGTGCTTACATACGCTTGAAGCCCATCGGGACGGTATATGCCAAGTTACCTTCTCGCATGACTCTAAGCTTATAGCCTCAGCCTCTAATGATAAGACAGTACGGATCTGGAGGGCTGATACAGGCCAGTGCATACGAACGCTCGAGGGTCATATAGGTCGAGTGATATCAGTAGCATTCTCGCATGACTCTACGCTGCTTACCTCAGCCTCTGAGGATACGACAATACGGATCTGGAGAGTAGACACAGGCGAGTGTATGCGGATGCTTGAGGGCCATACTCGCTTGGTAATGTCAGTAGCCTTCTCACATGACTCTAAGCTTATTGTCTCATCCTCCATGGATAAAACGATGAGGGTCTGGAGCGCATATACGAGCGAGTGCGTGCAGATGCATCAACGCGACTCTGGTTGGATAATATCAGTGGTCTTCTCACATGACTCCAAGTTTATAGCCGCAGCCTCTAATGATAAAAAAATACGGATATGGCGTGTCAATATTAATCAGAGGTTGCAAACGCTTATGGTTGATAGCGGCTGGGTGACAGCAATAGCAGTCTCGCAAAACTCCAAGCTTGTGGCCACGGCCGATTCATACAGACCGATACGAATCTGGCACGTGGATACAGGCAAGTGTATACAGACCATTGGTATATATCGATATGGGGAAACTTTTTCATTCGAGGAAAATGATACGTTTCTAAAAGTTGGGCATAATTCTTTCTCTATACTCAACAGTATACCTTCTATGAGCTCTTCTGCAGATCCATTTCTGCCATCTCATGTCGGGTTGCTCGCGCATCATACCGCTTATGGACTCAGAGATGGCTGGGTTACATTAGATGGAGAAAAAATGCTCCGGTTACCGGCAGAATTCCATCCTGAATGCTGGGCAGCATCAGAATCTGTTATTGGCATTGGATGCAGGTCTGGCGTTGTAATACTTGGGCGTCGCTGAAGTGGGATTTCAGGGATATACAACAATTAAATCTCAGATATCCTGCTTTATTTCTTTCCCAACTTGCCGTGGAGGCTTAAAAGGAGGCGATCACCATATAGTATAGTGCCTAATTATTGACCACTATGAGGTTCAGTTATGAGTCTTGAGGCCTCGCTGCTTTAAGTAGAGCAGCACCTAAGCAGTTTGTCCGTGTTAAGCGAACTATAGCAGCCGCACTATATGGGGACGCGCCCTAGTTTCCTTGCCTAAACTCTTTGTAGCAGACGCAGCGGTGACTGAATGGTTTCCATATTATTAATAGTACACTCCAACTTCTCAGCTCATAAAGTCGCTCTTATGTATGTTATAGAGGCATGGTATGTAGCTCCACCTTAGAGGCATAAGGTATCTCCTTTAACTGTCTTGGAGATGGACCGAATTATCTCATCTTATAACCGCTGCTTACTTTTTGGTGGGGGAATTCCTCAGTGTCAAATAGATTCTCTGGTAGCAACATGGCGCCTCATTTAGATGCAGTTGAATGAAATCTAGGGTATACGATATAACAAGAGAATGAAAATATGTAATCTCATCCTCATAGTACTTTCAAGATAAGCTAAAGGCTAAATGTGAAATCTTGACATATACATGGAATATATGATCCAAAGCTGTGTCCTTACAAGCGTTTTCGCCTGTGGAATGGGAGAGGGAATCATGAATGGCATGGCGAAAGATACCCCATGTTATCTGCAGCCCATTCTTTACAAACAAGGGTTCATGTTTTACTGCGCAACATCCTTGTAGAACTGATCCCGAGAAAGCCACTGCGCCCTATTCATCATTTCGCGAACCAGCGAGCCCTCTCCACTCGGCCACGTTTGCTGAATAAACGCCGACATGAGTTCTATGCCGTTAAGCAGCGCGCCGCTGGACCAAAGCTTGCCGTCGTTGACCCAGCGCTGGTCGACCCAGTTGGTGCCCGGCGCAATTTTTCGTAGTGTTTCGAGATGGAAGCGCGGCGCCGTGGCTGTCTTGCCCTCGAAGAGGCCGGCTCTGAGGGGCGCCTGCATGCCTCCACATACAGTGATAAAGGCCGCGCTGTCGGCGTAGCTCTTCAGCATGAATGCCTTCTCGGAGGCGCTGGGTTCCTCTACCGATACGGCGCCCATGATGACAATGTCCAATGGCGGGCATGTCTCGAATGAGTCCTGCACATTTCAGTTAGGATAGTCTAGAAAAGGCAGTGGGGTGAGACTACTGTTGGGACCACACTAAGGTTGCTGGACAGTAGACCTGGCGTCTTGCCTGTTTCAGTAACCCAGTGAAAGTCAAAGTCGATAGCCTGTTTCTTGAACTCGGCTGGCATGATGTGGTCAGGCATGCGTTTCACGAAAGTGGTGCTGATGGCGCTGAGCAGGTCGACCGGCCCAACATCGAGCAATTCGGTGACTCTTGACAAGTGAGCTATTGTAATTTGTAATTGCAAGGATGGGACTAACTCACCCTCCGAGCAGAATTACTCCGACGTGGATCGGTCGTCCAGGGTTAGCAAGATCAATAGGCTGGGACATTTTGTATTGGTAATGGAAGATGGCTGACGAATAGCAGTGATGTTTTGAATAAGCAAATGATGATGTCCTCGCCTCTCCACTTAGAAGGAACACAAGCCATCTATATACTAACAACTTGAAATGCAATAGCTCTGGTACTGCCTATGGTGGATATATCCGAGGGTATCCGGCTCTTCGACCTGCTCCTGGTAATTGAGAATGTTACACACAGTGTCTATCGGAGCTCATTTTGAAACATCATTACACGCTAGGGGATTGCAGCAAAGACCATACAATTGCATATGAGCAAGTTTTGACTGTAACTGAGCAAGTTTGACGGGATCAATAGCCCCCACGTATATAGTCAATGCCGACCACGGTCGGCATTAATACGTAACCGTCGATAATGTTGCCAATGCATCTCAAATTCTGCAATTGAGATTTAAGCTTAGATAATTGTGTAATTTCGGAAGATCGGGCAGTGCCGCTCACCGACGGAATCCGAAACTTCAATACAGGAAATATAAAAGCTGCAGATCCATGTCCAATATGATAGGCGTACAACTTGATCATCATCTCCCTCTCACATAATTGACTCTTCAATCACAAGATTATTTCAGAGCTCTCATCAAAATGGCTCCCGTTGTCATCGGTTCCCTCTGCTACCAGTACCTGGCCGTGGATGTCGTCGCTCCATTTGACATGCTCTCAGGAAGTAGCAAGCTGTTCATGAATGGCATGAAAATGTACACGCCGGCCATCACTGACTCAACGGTGACAAACGCCCCGGATTTTGTCTTCCACCATATTGGACTTTCTCGCGACCTTGTGGACTTGACCGCTGGCCTTGTTGTTAAGCCCACGTGCACTGTCGATGACTGCCCTGAGCTAGACATCCTCCTCCTTGGAGGGCCAAACCCCGGCTTTTTCGACCTTGACCCGAGATACGCCGAGTTCATTCGCCGCCACGTTGCTTCGGGAAAGCTGTTGTTTACCAATTGCACCGGCTCCTTCGTTGCCGCCATGACGGGTGTCTTGGACGGCAAAAACGCCACAAACAACCACATTGAGTACGAATGGGTTAAGCAAAAGTACCCTAAGGTGAACTGGTCAAGGGACAAGAAGTGGGTCATTGACGGAAATATTTGGACGGCGTCGGGCCCTGTGGCTGGTATGGATATGATTATGCACTGGTTGCAGGAGAAATTCGGGAAGGAGGCGTTTACTTGGGCGGCTATGAATCTTGACTTCGAGCCCCGGGATATAAACGGAGTTAATGTAATTCCTTTCCGCTATGGCGAGGACGGAAAGCAGTTGTTTACTCATGTTCATCGCTACTATGACTCCTATTGAGTGTCTGCTAGGAGATGGGTGATAATTAGTTAATAGATGTTCGCTCAAGCAATAGAAATAGATCTCCTCTTTTATCAACTGCTCGCGGACAAAAACAGACCGGGTATCCTATTTGATTACGTACATAACAGCGGCTTTTACTAACTACACGTTTGAATAGCTACTATGGACAAAAGAGACATTAAAAGTTCCCACTTTATATATCTACGGATTCCCCTACGGAGAATAGGACCTTCCCCTGCATTGCCCCTTAGACTGATTAGCTTAGTAGCCTCGAGGCGTGAGTTCCCCTTGGTTCCAGACTAAAGTGGAACCTTTTAGGCTGCACGTTGAAGCCAGTTGTATAATCGTACAACGGGACTTCCACATCTTTTGTTTTTGAAACTGTACAACCCCAACCGATACGAGCAACTACAATATTTAAGCTTCGTTCTGCTATACTTTGGCCTGGGCAAATGCGCCTGCCAAATCCGAAGGCACTGAAATTCTGGAGATTTGGGAACTGGGTCAAAGGCTCGCGGTAGGTCGGCCAAGAAGGCTCCAGCCAGCGCTCGGGGCGGAAGTTCTCTGGATCTGGATAGAGATCAGGGTCTCGATGAATAGCCCACTGGTTTGGGTGAATACTCGTTCCCGCCTGAAGGAAAATGCCTTGATAGATGTCATCTTTGATGAGCTGATGAGGTAATCCGCCAGCAGTGACTGGTCTCCATCGTAGCGTTTCCTTGACAATCGCCCGTACAGTTGGAAGGCGTGGTATATCATCAAAGTTAGGGAGGCGTGACTTTCCGACTACGGAGTCGATTTCTTGGTGGAGGCGTCGCTGCCACTCGGGATGGTGCACCATGGCCAGCACAAAGGACAACATGGCAGAAGTAGTAGTGCCTGCACCAGCTTCAAACATTGTCCCAATAACATATGCCGCCTCATCGTTGTTCAAGCCGGCGAGTTGTTCCTTTTCAAGCCAGCTTTTGGCAAATGACGGCGTTTGAATCCCTTTGGCAATGTCAGCCCGAACATCGTCGAGATTCCGGCGAAACAAATTCAACTCCCGCCGATGCAGACGGTCTCCTTCCCGCTTAAATGGTGCTAGCCATTTTGGAAGCCACAAAAGGATAGGAAATATGTCAACCAGGTATACGCCTGGAGATGCAACCCGCTCAACGGTATGCACGACCTCAAGAATCTGTCTCACGTTTTCCTCATCGCCGGTCTCAACTGTTTTGCCATACGCTAGTCGAAGAATAACACCGGCCGAATATCGCTCGAACCACTTCTCGTAGTTGCTTGGGTCTGCTAAGAGGTCTTTCAGCAAACGAGAAGATTCAAACAGCTGAATAGGTTCGTATGCTGGAGCAATGGTTTCTGACGCAAAGCTATGCATCAGTCTTCGTCCCTTACGCCAAAGATCATTGTATGGGAGCAAAACAGGGCGCATGTTGCGGCTAAGGAGTTCGGCGCCCATAGGCATATATGGTCTACTGGAGTAAATATTGCCTCGCCCTCGAAGGAGATCGTTGGCGATTTTCTCTGTCGATACAATAACATGACGATTTCCTGCAAGAGACAGACTGTAAAGTGGGCCATATTGGTCTGCCCATTCCTTGAATTTTATCCATGAATGCGTAGGAGGCACCTGAAGCATATTCCCTAGAACCGGAAGGCCTGTAAATCTCACCTTAGCATGGATACGCATATAGTCTCCTTGCCGTCAATTCATACCTCTGGGGCCAGTGGGCGGTTGCGAATTTGGAGGAATGTGCACTTGTAAGGCATATCGGAAAATAAACGCAGAAAGTGCAACTGCGAGACACAGTCCAACTAGAGAACTCACGGCAATCATAATTGCAACTCGAAAGGTGTAAATTGATGAGATTCTAGAAGTTCATTCAATGAATACTACAAAATATCTCAACCCTATTGCATAGAGAGTCCCTTTAATATTCCTTCCAACGTCGATAGTAGAAACAACAGCAGTAATAATAGCAATAAAGAAGCTTTTCTAGGCAGAGAAATAGTACAATATGTTCAAGAGTCAACTCTAATACGCTATGGCTGCTGATTCTCTGAACAAGTACAGTAAGCACTTGCCAAGACTTGTGATGAAGGGAAAAGCCTAGGCTTCCCAAAGTAAGCTTTTAGTGTAAATCTGTGCTGCATTACTGCGCAACTAATGTCTAACTTCCGAAGTGATACGGATATAATTTCAGAGTACGGGCAAATTTATATCCCGACTGGAACCTATCGATGAGTGTTTATGGTAATAATTTGTCTTTCATTCTATCCAAGATGGGGGCGATTTCCTTACATAATGTCAATATCAAACCGGCAGAAGCCCGGCTCGATCAGTTAGCTCCTCTGCTAAACCTTTGCCTGGTGGGCTCAAACAGCCTCATTAAAGTGCCAGCATCAAACATTCTAATTAGAGTGATTAAGCTAGGGCAAGGGCATACTGTTACTGCTATGGTTTGTTATACCGTTATGCCAATATGACAAAAGATTAGTCTAATATGCACAATGGTAGCAATTATTCTAGCAAAAACCGACTGCTTATATGCTTCCAATTAAGGCGGCCGAGCACATTGGTTAAGGATCCTACAGGAGACCAGAGACTACAATGATCAGATTATTCCAGGAATAGTTCCATCAAAATAAATATGGCCATCAATACTCCGTACGTTATCAATGAGTCGCCCAATGGCCATTCCAAACAGAATTACGACATTGATACCATTTCCTTACACATTCATAGTGCTTACCCATAACTGCAGTCATGTTAGACTATAATTCATCATCTGAGCCCTTTTAGAGTGATGTGAACTTCGTTTAATGCAGGTAAACGTAGGACTCGAAAGAGTAGTGATTGCCGGAACAGTTAACACTAAACATTCCAAGATCTGGCTCAGATAGCGAATGGATGATGAAAGCGTGGCAGGCATAGGAAGGTTGTGATGAATGCAGTGATGCAAAGGAAGGCTATGATGCGGATAGGAAAAGCCAGCTCAGAAAAACCGCTAGTTCTAGTCAGGCCTAGGTATTTTCAATGACCTCTTCTATTACGGAGTAGGTGTCTTCCAATAATAGTATCTATCATATTTCTTGTCTCACACTGCTCCTCTCTAGTTTACCCTCGGAGTAACTACTACTAATATCATTACTACACTAGCATTAATCGCTCTCCCACCCTCTCTTCTTACATCATACTCTTACCTTGAGGGGTAGTGCTAACACAGTTGTAACACCAATTAAAAGGGGTGTTAACTGAGCAGATAAGCCAAAAAGATGTGTCGATACGAGCACATGATGCTGGCGTTGCTAAAAAAAAAAAGACCCTATAGTGACCAGATATAGCAATCCTTCTACTGTCATATTTCTACTATACGTCGGCTATATAACCACTAATGAGACGCCATAAGTTTTTTTTTTTTACCGTCTTATGTTGTTCATCTTCACTTTTGCCCACCCACTGCACTCCGTCGTCTCTGTTGTATTACACAAGCCATGGCAATGCTCCTATGCCACTACATCAGCGAAAAGAGCCCGATAATGAAACAGCAATCACCAGACCATTGCTGACCGCTCAACTGAGACTCGGTTAGAGTCAATAAGACCTCGCTTGAATTTTGCTAGTTCTAGCGACTTTGCTGTCGGCTCAACGATTGGAAGACACGCAAAGTAACCCTGTTGACCTAGCCGAATTTCCATGTCGATTGCGGAATGGCGTTGTATGTGTCTCAGTTGGGGATATTCCCCACTTGTGTGCAACTGCAAGCCACGTACGACTGAGTTTTCACCGTTATGTGAAACTTCTCGTACGATGATCCACTTGATTCTGAATGCCTCAAGGCCGTTATTTTGATATGGGGGATATATGGCTTCGAGAATAGGCTCATGCCGTCGACCCAAGCCCGAGGATGCTATGTGGGTCCTCCATCTATCCGGTAGTGAATTATCTGCCGTCCTTAGGTCAAGGTGATGCGTGATTGGGTTGCATAGCCTAGGTATGTACATGCTCGTACGAGTCTTAAATCTCCACAACCATGGTTACAATATTATGTCATTTATTTTCCACTGCATGCAGAAGCACCCGATTGCCACGCTACCGATTCATACCTGATGGTACCCCCGTGATTGGAGACAGATGAGAAAACTTTCCGACAGGAACTCGTGACCTCATGGCAGGTATGCAGGAGAAACTGGTGGATTGTTTTCTTCCTATCAATATGCTGGGCGGTCAATTATTACAACTCTATCAGAGCAACGACTTTAACGGCGTATTCTTTACCGTCAGGGGCCGAGTTATAAGGGAATGAGTACAATCCTATATTGTGTGAAATGCTTAAAGTTGAATGGGAAATGATGTAGAAAACTTGCTTTACTTCATGATCCTAGCTGACTATATTATGATTCAGTAGCGATTATGAGAAGTGTATATTGAGCTAGCAGCTATCCTGTCATTTTTTTAAAACCCTGGTCTCGGTAGTAAGATCTAAGTCTAGCTTTATGAGCTTATGTATATGGGCATTGTAAATAAACTTTGAATATGCTACACTAGTGGTTTGTCCCATTCACGGTCTTTGCAGTGCCAGTTTCGTAGTCAATTTCAAAGCTGTAAGCTGGATCGTAGTGAAGAGCCCAATAGCCGTCCCAAATTTGCTTTGTGATGGGACCAATCTTGCCGTCCTTGACCGGCTTGCCGTCGATCTCGGTGATGGGCATGATACCACCTGCGGTAGTGCACATGAGAACTTCATCGCAACTATATACCATCTCGGTCGGTACATACTCGATGCGCACTGGGAATCCAGAGGCTTTGGCGACATCGATAACACTCTTTCGGGTAACACCTTGAAGGACGCCACGATCGGGTGTGTAGAGAACACCATCTTTAATCAAGACAATGTTAAAACCCGATCCCTCGGTGAGATTCGCGTCACCGTCTGTCAGGAATGGATAAACGGCACCGCGGTCGGCAGCCTCGAAGAGACCACGGGTGAGGTCACCCCACTGGAGGTTCTTCACGGTCGGGTCGATAGACCCGGGGGAAATACGCCGCACTGTTCGCGCTACGACGGCCTTGCCGCCGATGGGCTGGATTTCAGGCTCCATAACCCACACGTAAGGCTGCACGAACATGTAGAGGTTGTTCTTAAAGACCTCCCCAGGGGTGTGACCTCGTACACCCTTCAGACCGCGGGTAACGATCAGCTCGACGAAAGCATCACGAATGCCACTCTTGGCTACCATATCGACAAGAATCTTCTCAACTTCGCTACGTGGCAGAGGAAGTTGCAGCCGCATCTTCTTACAGCTGGCCTCTAATCGGGTCATGTGGTCGTCGAGGCGGAAGAAGCGTCCGTCCCATACAGCTGGCACGTCGTATGTCAAATCGCTGTGCATGAAACCCTGGTCCAAAAGAGGAATTCGCGCTTCGTGGAGAGGTACATACTCTCCCTCAATCCATGCGATGCCTCTCGCAAGAGGGTTCTTTTCGAAGCTAGCCTCTAGGACTGCCTGTCGGGCATGGTAGCCAGCGAAGACTTTGTCCATGGTAGCCATGCTTGCGATTGTGCTCTTGGATTGGTCTGTGCGAATAGAGTGGTATAAACGACAGGATTTGATCGAAGAAGGAGCTGCTGGCTGGATGGATGACGATTTATCTCTTGGCCAGTGATGTGACGGAGTACCTATAAATATGTTGATGTTGTATGAAATACAATGTCTGTATTTTCCCGCGAAGGACCTCAGTTGCAGGAACAACCACCTCGGTTATTTGTCTTAATCTGGTAATTCCTAATTTGGCAATCCCACTGTGCTAATGACCATACACTACCTAGGTACGTGCCCAAGAAACTGTGCGAGTGGCCGATCTATTACCAGACATTGCTACTAAAACACAGCCACGTTGATACCTATAGTTATTCCATACAAGTTAGGGTAGCTCAGCTGGTACGGCACCCCACGATTGGTTTTGCGAAGGCAGACATATGGAACTGCTCAGAAAATTTGGAGTCGTACACCTAACAGTGTTGTGATTTGAGCTGCAGACGAATCTTAGGCTATGGACAGTGCATTCTGCTACGATTTCGGGTCCAAGTAGCTGTAACTTTACGAATTAACCTTTGAGGAAATAATGATACTGAAAAATATGATGGTTAAATTATATTATTCCGTGTCCGGCTTAGACGCAGTGTAGAATGCATTTATGAATGAAAGGATGGCCTACAACTTCACCATGTTCGTAAATCGGCTGCACTCAATGGAAAAGTTTTTAGCTTTCAATATAGTGTTCTACGGTATTTTATAAGGATAGGGTCACTCACAGTTCAAAGGTTTATCGTCAAATCGAAAAGTATTGTTTTTTTTTAAAGAAATTCTATCTAGCTACAGTAACCACTGGCCACTGCAGCATAGGGTTTTCTCTGTATCCTGCTCAAGCGCAATGAGTCAAAATGCGATAAGATCATCCACACATAAGTAACTCTGGCCTCTAAAGGCGGGGCTGGGGCTTGCTAAATCGAATGTCGCGCAGTATGTCTTCGACGAGCGCCACAGATTCCACAGCCATGCCAAAGCCCGCCTGAAAGCCTGTGCCGCCAGCACCATAGTTATGAACCAGCGTTCGTCTCTCTCCGGACACGATTATCTCCTCCCTATCCACACGGGCGCCTCCTTCACGCGATGGACGGAGGCCGGCAATGACAGCCAAGACTTCGGGTTGCTGTTGGCGAACTTCCAGGCTCAGATCCCGCGTACGAGCTAGAATGGACTCAGTCTCAGAAGCGTAAGTAGAAGAGTCACTGAGGCAGAGATTAGCAACATATTGCATAGAAAATAGGTGGCAATGCTTGTCAGGAACTTACCCAACTTTCTTCTGCATATATCCGCCCAAGATAACATTGCCATTGGAGCCGGGCCGGGGAATAATATATGTCTCGTAGTCCACACCATGACGCATCATGTTGGTCTTGACATTAGGAGCCCTTGCTAACAACACCTGCCCTCGAGTGGGGTAACACTTGGGATCCTCTACACCAGGGAGAGTTCCAGCGGCGAGTCCTGTGCAGTTGAAAACAACTTTGGTGGAAGGACTTACGTAGGCCGACTGGATACTTGGGAGAGCTTGTCTCACAAATCGTACACCATACTGGTCTTGAAGCCTGCGAAACAGATATTTGCAGTGCTCCGGGGCATTCAGAGTGATGGTGGTGAAGGAAACGGCAAATTTCGCTCCTTCTGGAAGTTCAGTTTCAGGTAAGATTCGGAACTATTCAGGGTCAGCGACATGTAGCACCGATTAAAAAATACGACTACATAATCCCTTACATCTCGAAGATATTCTGACATATGTTTAATCTTGTCATGGGGAATATCCTCATCCCACAGCTCGGTGGATGGAGTCCAGTGCACATATGCTTCCTGGGGTTGCTCCGATGCAAGCTTAGATAGATGAGCGTATCCCATGCGGTCCCATCGAAGTGCATTAGCATCAGTACCGGAGATTGCTGAGAAGTTGCAGCCAGCCCTACCCTTGAGTAAGCAAGCATCCAGATAATGCAGCATCGTTTATTATGGATATATCTTACCATGGCGACGTGTAAATAGGACTGGTATCCCCAGGGAAGTGCTCAGCTACGATAGTGATCGACTGACCGTAACCTCTCTCTGAGAGAACTAACGCAACATTGAGACCGATGATACCGGCGCTAGGTGGGAAATTATTAGGTGATTCGAGGAATTATTACCGAATTTCTGGACTTACCCAACAATGATGATACTATCATTTGATATTAATGAAGCCATCTTGGGCGAGAGATTGCTAGTGACGATTTCTGTAAGGTGATGTTGGCGTGTGATGAAGTAAAAAGTTCTAGCGACGGTATAGTCTAATGCAAGACTTTGGTGAATTGATAGTCCGAGAGCCTGAACCAGGACTTTCGAAAAGATTGAATTCAGCCCATTTGTTTTCTAATGAACTCCTAAATAGGGAACCACTTTAGAAGTAATTGCCAAGAATGGTAAACAAAGTCTGTGTGATTATTCTATGAGTGAAAGGGCCATCTAGATGTAAACGCCCGATGTCGAATGCTTGTTTTCGGCAAACATCACAGTGTGTAAACCGGGCAAGCCATCTACGTTCTGCAATGATCAATATCTCCAAAATAAGATTAGAGCCAAAGTACGGAGTAGTCAACGGAGTACGGATACAAGTACAGCTATTTCTCCTGATTCGGCATAGCTGAAACCCAGAAAATACCATTCTTGTCCTAGCACATCCATGTCTGAGCTAATCCCTACAAGGAGAAAATAAAATGGATGCTCGGGTCTTCTTCTAGACTGCGCTGGGCATAGCTGGATGGGCTCGGAGCATCAGGTCGATTGTCCGCTGCATCGCCGTTGAACATATCTCCTAATCAGGAAAGGAGAGTTAGACTAGATCCTGGTATCACGCGCTTGGTTAACAATGTTTAGCAGTTCAGTAAAAAAATATTCGAGATCTTGAGATCCAGCCTGAACAAACTTCCGACTTAATTCATCTAGGCCGCAGCTCATCCACTCAGCTCGTTTTGAATCACTGAACAACACACGGCATTTCAATTGCTTTGTTATTATTGGTGCATTATACAGTAGAAGTACGGAGTACTCACTAGCTACTACAGAGTCTCTGTTTAGAAATGTCGGACGATGATAATCTCTGCATTATATCCTTTTATGTAACATAGAAAAACTTTCGAGGTAAGAACAATATGCGTGGGACGACACAGTACTATTCTACGTCCCTTAGATTTGATGCCTTTTAAATCTTGTATCTTGGTAATAGTCTCTCATTTCCTACGCTACATAATTGCTTCTGTTGTGGAATCTACCACATAATGTGCATTACCTAGTGCCTAAGCCATCAGTACCTTTCATTCTACTTCTAGCCACCACCCTCGTTTAGACACTTACGGACACAAACCAGCAGAATTTTAGCATGGCGAGTTGTCGGCTGTCGGCTCCTTCGACCTTGACCGAGTCGCTAACGTGGAGATGGTGGGAAATTAAGTCTGGCGCGGGGGAGGGGCTTGGTGTATGTGGGGTATGCGTGTTTCTGGGCCTGTACTGAATCGTTCGAATCCCATGGTTTCTTATCTTAGGCCGAACTTCGGGGAGCATGAGTGCGTTTACCATCAACCCCAAGATTGTACCTGGTTGGCTTCTCTCAGGCGTCAAAGAGAAACGCTTTTCGTTCATTCCCGAAAATATTCAAGATGTCTCAGCCAAAACTTCCACGCAGATTCAAGTTTGTCGGCGGCCCAAGTAGGAAACGACGCCGATGTACGGCGCCTCATCCTGTCCCTGAAACAGAGTTGGCACAGCATGCGCCCGCGCCGAAAACAGCGACAACGAGGGCGACAGCGACGGCAACGACGGCTATAAAAAACACGGAGGGTTTTATTCAGCCAGAGACCAATGCTCAAATTGAAATGGACACGACTTCTGGCCCACGAGATAACAATACTTACAATGCTGCAATTGGCGCTGTCTCTGGTGATGACGATGTCGCAGCAAGAAGAATGCCAGCGTCAACATCATTCATCAATGAAACCCACATCCCGCCTGTCACTGAGGTGCTTGAGTCGCTATTGAACTGGCCAGCAGCAACTGGCCAGTCGACAACCACAGATATACTGGGGCCTGCTCTCGAATTCCACGATTCCTCCACTTTGTTTGGCGCCCCGTTCCAACTACCTACGTCCCCTCTATTTAGCCTCGCAAGTGGTGAAACTCCTGAACCATCCATGGAAAGCTCCGAGAGATATATTCTTGGAGATCATACCCTCTCGGTCATAGAGAATATACCATCGGAAGGCTCATCTAACTCAACTGAAGATATTGAGAGAGAGGATGGCCCCGAATTACAGGATCATAGCTCAATACCCAGAAATCTAAGTGATGATTGTTATTCACTATTTGCTCAGTGTAAGCCGTTTTATCTTTGATTTCTTAATGGGAATAAGTTGAAAGCTCAAGCGGCTAACGGCAGGGTTCAGATGACCGGGAGTTTTGTGTGTGGCCTCTGACGCACGACTTTGCGGCCAACCCTTTCCGTTACGATATCGAGACCGGTCGGGGCTCGCCAATTCTATGGCACTCAATTCTTGCCTTATCTTATAAGCACATCAATCGGGAAACAGGGGCCTACCTTACTGAAGCAAAAGAGCACAAGAGGAAAGCTGTCAGGCTCCTAGAAGAATTAGAGAGAGATCTGGGATCTGCAAATTCAAGAGCAAACTTACTCAATGCACTCTTGATATTAATGACGTTGGATGTAAGATCGTCAATTTAATCCTCAATTCGGCTCATCGCCCAGCTAACATCTATCTATCTAAGTGTGCCACTTCAGCGCAAGGTCCCTGGGTTGCGCACCTCAGCCGTGCGCAGAAGATTATTGAGGCTCTCGGAATTTTCAGAATTCCGAGGACTCCTAGGATTCAGGCGCAGATCGATATGCTTGTGTGGTATGTCTGTCTTCCTCTGTACTACCTTCTTTGCCTTTCTTATTGCACTGTTGATAGCCGACTGATGCCCCAAATTTAGGTGGGATGTCACACTAGGCCTCACTACCCGTCAAGGATTCGTCTTATCAGGCTCAACAATTAGCAGTGTCCTTAATTCTAACACAGCCTCCACCTTTTATAACATCTCAGGATGTCCAGACGAGCTCTTCAAGTACATGATTCGTCTGGGGGCCTACGCGCGAGAGTTTGAGCTTGCCTCACACATGACCTGCGTTATATTCGATATGGCGCCCGTGCTTGCTGTGGAGAAGGCAATTAAGGAATGGCGGGCACCGCAGTACGATGGCCCGGATGTGGACTTACCGCAGTCTCTTGCAGCCAGCGTGCCTCAAGATTGGGGTCTCGATCCTATACAGGCGGCGCACTACGTTCAAGATTTCTACCACTGCGCCCAGGCCTGGAGGTTTGCTCTACTCATCTACATTGAGCGCGTCTTCAAATGGCGCTGTGGCCAAGCATCCCTGGCACGCATCGGCTTCTTCGCACGTAAAGCGCTTAACAACATGATGTCTTGTCGACGGAGTGTAATGATACAGAAGCAACTCCTCCTACCTGTCTTCCTCGCCGCATGTGAAACTGATGACGAGAATTTGAGGGAAGAGGCCAGAGACTACTGCAGCTGGTGGGGCCTCAAAACGCGATATGAGATGTTTAATACCACCCTTGGCCTGCTCGAAGAAGTTTGGGCGGCATCGGCAGATCCTAGTAGTTGGTGGGGAGCTCTGATTGACCAGAAATCCAAGGATGGTTCTACAAGGCAGTATCTTCTCGGCTAGGGGTAGGCCTGTCTACGGCTATTATTATCATCTGTTAGCGATATCATTCAGACTGTAACTTATTGGTGTCGAACCTGGATTAGCGAGGTTACTTTGAAGGAAGATGATGTAGAATACTCCGAGATGAAAATAATCTTTAATAATTACGAATATAAGATGGCAAATTGATTGCTTTCCTTTTTTTGGTAGCAGTAATTCGACGAACCTATGAAGAAACCGAGATACCCAACTCTCAAAATCTTCTACAAACGTCAAGGTTGTCTAGATGTTAGTCATTTCGGAATCTGGGTTCATGGCCGCAATGCGCCTTGCCAACATTTTCTCCATATCAATTTTTGGTCCCTTAAATGTACCCCTCTTTGACACAAACCAGAGGCCAATAACAAACATGATTAGACCCACGCAAACAACTGACACGTAGTTCATACTAGCCGGCTCGGCAGGAAGGACGGTAGGTAAGCAAGCCACAACGTCAACGAAGAGAACCCATACGATCGAAACGATGTTGACTATGGGCCCGTACCGACCAAGTGAAAAATATCGTTCTGGAAGAACTCGATCTCGCCCACGCCAAAGTGTGATGGCCTGGGGAATAACACACGAGGTCTGGAGGAAGATAATATTGGCACTAACCATAGCGGAGAATGCCGTTGACGAGCCTATAAATATCAATCCGTACAGCTGAGTGAATGTAGGAAATATTTCATTAGTTTATAGTCGCATACCCATGGCCACAGAGAGCCTACATACCGAGACGAAAACACCAGAGAGCAGCATAGCATTCATAGGTACCTTGAACTTCCTATTAACTCGTGCCCAAACATCCGAGAAGGGAAGAGCACCATCTCGGGACACGGCCCATAGTGTTCTTGAACAGGCTGTTGTATTTCCAACCAGGCAGCTATAGAAGCAGAAAGCAAACAACGCCATCAAGATGGACGCCGCCACATCTGATCCTGTTCCTTGGCGGTATATTTCGATTAGCGGAAGGCCTGTGGGTGTGTGCAAAACTGCTGGGATATCCGTAATTGCAAATAAGCAAGCGCAGGCATACGGGAACGCTGTTATCAGTCCCACGATTAAAGGTAAAATGATGACTTTTGGGACATTTCGACCAGGGTTGTGAATTTCTTCGCACATGTGAGCACCTGCATCACTTCCGAGGAAAGAGAAAACAGCGTTTGAGATTGCAAGAACGAAGCCCATGCCCTCTGGAGACCACCCCGTGGAGGTTGTAGTATCAGTGAACATCCATGCCGCGGATGCATGAGAGTTGCGGCTGCACACAAATAACGTTAAAGTTGTTGCGGACAAAACCAAGACTGACAGCGTAACTATCCAATGGGTTAGCATCTGGAGTTGCGTTGGTTTATCCTTCAGGACATCTGGGACGGGATTTCTAATACATACAAGTAAGCTGGTTATAGAGAGGAATCAGTGACGATCCAAAGACGTTCAAAGATATGGCAAGCCAGATCAAGCCGACGTAGATAAGCCACAGTTGCCAATGCTGCCACTGATAGTCGGGGTACCACAGCGTGACAATAGAGAGGATCATGGACGAGATGAAGTTCGACACTGAACTGGAACCCATCCACCAACCCAAAATGCTAATCCACGCATTCCTTAATGTAGCAGCCAAAGCTGGTCAATAATGATCTCTACACGTTTCTGCAGATAAAAGGACACAGAGTAGTTCTTTCTTACAAGTATCCTGCAAAGGGTTTCCATTCGTCGCTCGCCACCATGAATGACCAATAATACTGCGCACCTGCGACAGGAAACGCCGACGAAAGTTCAGCCATCCCAAGGCCCACGATGACGGTCATAATGCCTGCTATTGGCAATGACCAGATGGTGCCAGCTCCAGATGCATCAGTGATACTGAGACCGATGGATGATCCAACCCCGAGCCATGAGCAGGTGAGAGCGAAAGATAGCGCTCCAAGGCTCAACACGGTAAATTGGCGTGGCATTTCCCGCCGATAGCCACCAGCTTCAAGCTCTAGATCATCAAGATCCTGGGTCTTTTCCTGTGCACCGTCCATTGCATAGAAATGTATTGTTGCCAAGTATGTGATGCTGGGATAGGGCGAAAAGGGGGTTCTTTGAAGTGTCTATTGGTTTTTTGGGGCAAGTTGCAATTTGTCTCTCTTCTTAAATAGGAGTCGTTTTATGTTCCAGCATACGGAATATATCTGCCTTGAGCCAGGGAGGCCTCGAGTCCCCGAGAGATAAGTGATGCGATGGAATCTTGCACATATTACCAAATTATTGCCATATTGGGTAATCTGGCAACCAATCCAATATTATTCAGTACGGATGTAGCAAGGTTTGGCTGTAAGGATAGCGTCCAGTCTGGAAACTTTCTGTCCATCTCCCCAACGCCAGCGCCCCGGAACAGGATATCCACGGGTCCATCCCACTGGAACAGTCTTATCAATAACTTCACCATATCTAGCTAGTCTGATAACTCTCCCCGCACCATTCTTTCGCTTCATTAGCGGAGCTATTCTATTAAAGGAAAAACAGGCACTAGTGCCAGTAACATCAACCCCACACTCAATTATAACCCGATTTATAACGCCTACTTCTACTCCGTGGTACGTACATGGGAAATACAACACTATTCATGGATATATACACAGAAATCTAATTGCGAAAGGATTTCCCGAGCAATGTAACCTTCTCTTTATCCTATTATAGCCGCTTTGTTGCCAATGGCACTCTCTCGAAAGACTGCGACTAAACCCAAGTCTATACTTTAAAAGTCCCTCGTATTATTAATAATCTAGTATGCGCTTTATTATACAACATAGCAACTGCAGCAAATATAGTATTTTGTTTGTGTATAATACTACCAATACACTACCTGCAATTCCTTTTTTAGTAGTTTAATTTGGCGGACTAATCCATTAGTATATATGCAGGATAGTTTGGTATTACAACTCTGTCATTATTAAATGTTCCTGAGTTTACTTGTTTACATGAAATCTTGGGTCCACTGGCTGAGACAATGGCTCGTTCGATACATCCAGATTTGGTAGTGACAGGCAAGTTAAACCATACATTTGCGTCCTTTTTCAGAAGTAGCATTGGTCCAGGTCTACCTAGTCAAAAGACCACAACCGTCCTCTTACGTGTGAAGCGATTCAGCCCCATCTGTAGCCCAGCCAGTTATATTCAAAACTTCGAACGAGAGATTTGTAAATAGGTAATCATAGATGCAAGCCGTAGAAGGCGTGGGTGTCAGATTTTCTGTCGGGTCCTGAGATGATGGCAATGATTCAGTTGTTGTGGTGGGAGAGGGTGTTGTAACTAAGCAAGGGGTCTGCAAAAAAACCGAGATTAAAAAATGGATATGCACATACATTAAAGCAATAAGAACAGTCTGTTGGCACTTTTGTATGTGTGTCATTCAAACCTGTGTGCCGATCCTCAATTTCAGTCTCGGTTTTTTTGCAGACCGCTTGCCAAGCATCCCCAAAGAGAGAATCCCTCGGAGTACAATGAGGATAGATCAATCAGCGCAGCAAGTGTGCTTGGGAATGCATCTGCTATGAGCGTACCCCCAAATAAAATTGTTGCTGTAACCTCGGCTGCAGTAGATGAGCCGCCGTCGCGTCGTCTCCACCGCCAGTGCTATCACTCAGAACATTGGGAGGGCGGAAAGGACATCCAGGATCGCAGAAAAAGTCACCTAAATTACATCTGCCAGTAAAATATGTACCTCATCTAGGCAAGGGAGAAGAGTTGGACTTCCATGGAAGACCGCAGCCTAAACATGCTGATACAATAGTCGGGAATGGCGGCCCTCCAGACTTCCACGAAACTAGTTTTGAATTTGTTTCGGGGTCTTCTAGGCATCGTTGTGAGCTGAGAGCTAGGCGTGATTATCATGACCGCCGGAGGCAAACTTTTGGCTCCAATAATGGTAGTCTTCCCTCCCAAGGCTTCCATCTGTGTAATCTGATAGTCGGTGTCTTGATTATCTGTAACGGGTCTTCCGGTGCTTGTAATTATTTTAGTTGCACCAAAATAGATGTAGTGCCATTTATAACACTAAGAAGAAAATGGGAAAACTGATTGATACACAATTTTCTTAGCCACAAGAAAGTAAGAGCAAAGTATACTTACGGTGTGACGGTAATGGTGAAGTCTCTGGCTGTATGGAGCTTGTCAAATAGATGGGACCACTTGTGAGATCATAGGCAGAGTAACCCCCAGACAGGGATAGCGGTAGTTGTCACTATGTATTTGGTAGTTTGAGTTAGTGAAAGCAGTCAAGACAGGTAATACCGCATTAAGAAGACTAAAACTGACTAGGTGGGATTGTGAGAACTACAAAGAACAGCAGATATACAAATGATATATACGTAGACCTTGGACCACCTGTGACGGTACTGGTGATAGTTGCAACACTCGAATATGAGACTGTAGTAGTCCATAATGGGAAATCAGTGCTTGTAGTGCAATTTAATGGCACCGGTGGCCAAACCAATGTGAAGCGATTACCTGAAGAGTTACAGAAGACCAAATATCGGGGTCGATGTAGATAAATTCACCACTTGATGAACCAGATCCAGACCCAGAAGATGATCCTCCATCATCTCCGGGTATCAAGGTCAACAGCCCAGTCAGCTGTTCTAAGGAAGGTGGGCAACTGGTAAATTTCTTTTCTAGAGGCTTTGCTGCTCTCGTTCATATAGGCCACTCGTTGAGTTTCATTATAGACCACAATATTGAACAAGGAGCTCTCGTCCCAGAGCTGCTGGGCAGAATGATTGTGTGAATTAATGAGTCCAATTTCATAGTCAGCAAGGTACCCAGCTGTATCTGTGCAAGATCCAGGAAGTGCTCCTGATAATGGTCCTGTATAAGTGCATTCCTCTGTCCAGCAGCCTGTCGTTGTCATCCGGAAGGAGCGACCGTAGCCGCTGACGCCAACGGCAATTTTGTTGGAATTGACTCCTGCTTTTGTAATCATGGAGAGCGCATTAAGTGTTTCAGTAATATTTACATGAGACCTCAGACAATTTCCCGCAGGGCATCCAGGGTCTGGGTATTCTTTGCCATAGTCCCATTGACCGTGTAAATCGTATGTCATGTACACAATGTAATCAACAACAAGACTTAGAGCCTGTATTGGAAATTGTTGTAAGTACCAGAAAGAGGCCGGGGCGGTAATCGACACTGTCGTACCAGCCGGCATACTGTTTTGAAGCTCATTAAGTAGTAAGAAATAGCCAATACTATCATCAGCAGTGCCAGCTAGGATACCTGGAATATCAGGCTTATCTGAATACTCCCAGTCACAATCAGCGCCACCTGAAGTATTATTTAGGAAATCAATAATATTATTAATAAGAGTTTGACAACTTATCTCGGAGTTAACAGCATTCCGGAAGAATAAGTAAGTGTCTAGATCGGTATAGATTGACCATCCACCGATTAATATGATCTTCTTTATCCCTACCATGCCTTTGAGAAGTGGCTGCTGGGCTGCGGTGCTACTAGTATCTATAAAAGAATCCAAATTAAAGGTAGCAAAAGCAAGGTGGTTATGAGTATGTGCCGCCGTATTAACGTCAGTAACCGCCATATGCAAGCAAGGACGTTGCTAATTAAAACCTTCAAATATGCTATTATACATTATTTTGCTAGAGTTGTTGACGTAAATATATCTGTGCCACAGGTTGATATGCAGCCATTCTCTCCAGGAGCAGCCGTCCCCGGAGCATTTGTTGTTGAGTTTGAGTGAGTATAGAAGTCTGTGGTTGTTCCACATTGGCCCCATATATTGCAGCATGTATTTAGAGGACAGTCATTTAGTGTACTGAGATCAGACCCCAGAGGAGAAGCAGAAATTCCCTTTATGCAAGAATATAAAACTTATATATATAATTATTAATAAAAGTAAATGTCTTTTTTAAAGAAGATAATAATATTAAGATAGCTTTTATATAAGTAAACCCCTTCTTTATCTATACACTTTCTCTATATATAAGCCCTTTGTAATAAATAATAAGATATTTCCGCGGAAATGTATAAAATTATTATTCTCTAAATACTCAGCTATTAAAATATTAGGTAGTTTCGCTCCACATTAATAGGTCAATCACCCAGGCAGCAGCCCGTATCACCTAGATTACTCTTACGTATAATCCTAAAGGTTAGCTTATAACAGCGAGGCTCACCCAGCTCACCCTATTGGCTAGATTCCAGGTAGCCGAGGAAGCCCCATCTGTAAATCTACTACCGAGATGGCATAGACTCTCGACTGAGACATTTGGAGCTAATGGCAACTGCCTGAGGATCTATACATGTCTAAGACAACAGAGCAACTCGTCCCATCCACATCTCATAAACCACGGCCATGTCTTAGACAATATGACGAGATGGTGATTAAAAGGGTACTTGTATTACTAATATCTAGAGCTTGGTTCACAACTTGTCCCAAGAGGAAGAACACAGCCATCCACATCTCATAAACCACAGCCATGTTTTAGACAATATGACTAGATGGTGATTATGAGGGTGCTTGTATTACTACTATCTAGAGATTGGTTCTATTTACGAGTCTTCTAAAAAGAGGAGCAGAAAATTATAAATAGAGGGTGAAGAACACCTTAAACAAAAGCTGTTACGAACAAACCATTCAGACAACCAACAGATTCCCAATCTTTCACAATCAAGAGTACTATACAATTCAACCGCCAAAATGCGCACCTTTTCCGCCGCAGTCATCTTTTTGCTTGCTTGCGCTACCGGCATCCGTGGCCAAGGTCTCGGCTCATTCGATACATTTACAGATTCATCCTGCAGTGAGGGAGGGGAAGGGATCACTGTTGAAGACCAAAACGCCTCTGGCACGCTCTCTCATGATGTTCATTCAGTCAAGGCTTACATTCCTGACTGTTCCCGTAAGTCTCCATGTTCAGAGTATTGTTTGTGTCATTATGTAAAAAGAAGACGAACTAATATGTATATTTACTAGTTGTTATCTGGGTTAATGGCGGCGGCTGGTACCCCCTGGTCATTCATCCTGGCGATTCAGAGTGTACAGAGCTTAAGGGATATGGACGGGCTTGGAATCTTTCCTGTTAACTTTATGTTATCACGACCTAGGTTGCATGAGAAATTGATAAGGTATATGGAAACCTAGGTAGAAGTGATCAATCACAAAGTTGATTGGATCATTACTTTATACTGAATCTCTTGATGATTAAAGACAATACACCAATGATCAAGGAGAACAACATTTATTAAAGATGTGACTACATCTCTCACTGAGTGACATATCTTTGTGTACCTAATAAGGCCTGATTTTGGTACAACCATTAGACGGCTTAACCACTCATAAGGAGTGTAATAGAAAGCAAGTAGTCGTTAGTGCCCCAAGCCCAGGCAGCTACAGTAAATAGGTGCTGTATAGTAACAAGAATGCTCTTGTACATACACACCGTGAGAAAACTCGGAGATAGCTAAGCCGCCCTTCTAACATTCCACCAGTCACCTTCCTAACGATGTTGCCATCGGGGGATATGGTCGGTGATTAAGCTCGTCTGCCGCCTAATTGACAAAACACTAATATATTAGTAGTCAGGCGGGTGACCATTGGTGACCGCCGGCTTCTATATGTATTGTTCCTGTATTTTTGCTCTTTAATTTAGCGGCTATGCTGTGGTGATCTATGAGCCTATTTTGCAGACAACCTATCACATACGACCATATCCATTGGAATGTACGGGATCCCGTCCGCTCTCCCAGAGT
>PXNZ01000554.1:0-31504 GCA_003012085.1 Trichoderma brevicompactum | reverse complement strand
GGGAAGGCAACAAAATATTACTCAAACTGGCTGATCTACATGAAAGCAGCAAAATGATTTGCTAGTTCAAGCGTGTCAAAAACTTGTCAAAAGAAGGGTGATAAACCACCACCCCCGGCCGCATCCGCGCGCCCATCCCGCCTATCGGACGGGGCAAAAAAAGAGCATTGACTGGGACGGAGAAAGTATCCTTCAACTTTTTAGCTCTCCAGCTCTCTCGGTGGTCTAAACACCGACTTTCATCCCCAGAAGACCGAGCTAGCGAAACTAGTTTGCAGAATGATTTGAGGTTTCGCTTGACTCGCTGGCTAGGTTATTGTCAAGGCTAATCGATTTCCCGTAAATGTTGACAAATGCGTGGGCTGATTGAACTCGTCTTGACAATCCAAACATGGAAAACGAGAAGAAGGAAATAATCATCAATCATAAAACTTGCCACTATTACGGAGTACCACTGCGGACTGCCCGGCCGGCTCGCCTCCGCTTCCGTAAACCGGCTCACAAACTGCTCCCAGAGTCCACTTATTGCTCAATACTCGTACGGAAAATGCTAAAAATCACCTCCCGAGCTTGTCGCCATCTCACACTGCTAGTGGCGCAAAGGCGTCAAGACATGAAAAAAAAAAAAAAAATTGAGCAAGTAATAAAATTTGTCAAGCCCTTCGGTGATACAACGGCGCGCCTTTTTCGCCAATATTTTTTTTTCCTTGGCTAGCTTAGTAGCTTCTTGTCATTCATTACATGTTGGGCTGGGTCGGCGAGAGAGCAAAAGCGCAACGCAATTTAGCCATTAGCGTCTCGCGGCCAACGAAAACGGAAACGCTTGCGTGAATGAGAACAAAATGACTCGCCCCATGCAGAACCAAAAACAAGGCAGAGCAAGAGCAGGAGCAAGAGCAAGAGCACGAGCACGATGCAAGGCATGATGATGTAAGAGACTAGTAGATTTGCACGTGCACACCATCGCATAGCTCTGCAAGGGATTCATGATTAAAAGCGCATCAGCATGCAGCGTTGGTGGGCAGCCAAAGAGAGCAAAGCTTTTGCCCCCAATTTGCTTCACCTTCCTGATTATTGCCCTTTGCATATTATTCAGTTTTATAGGCTCTGAGGTATTAAAATGCGTGCCTGTGGGAAAGAGGCCCTTGTCAGCAATGTCTTGCATGCATCGAGACCTGTTCCCTTGCAATGATGCCCAGCCCGCGTCGATGGCATCAGTCATGCACGGTTAACCTATATTGCTCTTTGTAGACACTATAGATTAGAAGATGGAGAGGGAGAGAAGCTCATAATTGACCAATTTTTCTCAAGCATGTCTGTTGCTGGAGTAAGTTTCTTACTGACTTCGACATTGTCCTCAATTTATGTTGAAGAGCACATATTGTTCCCTACTGTTTCAAGTAACCTCATCCATGACCACATCTACGACTACAGGTTTGCAAAGGTCAACAACCCTTACAAAATCGATTTTTCAAGTCAAACAAGTCAAACATCTATATTCCTACATCACTACTCGACCAGAGTCAAAACGGACAACCGTTATCCCGAGTTTCAAGTTGTGTAACCTACCCTAGAGCTAGGAAAAGGAGTGAAAAGGAACTTGAGGGGAAAATATGTTTTCTTCAACATACGCCATTATTCGTGGAAGCTCCAGATTTGGAGTGTGCAGTATGCTTCTTGTCAACTTCCTGCTCCTCGCAGTATATTGATATAGCTACCTGGTTCTGCGAGCCTCACTGCTCCCTAAATTGAGCTACAGTTACGAAATCAAGGGCTGAATCGCCATGACAATCCATCAGCTAAGCATCTTCCAGCTTAATGTCATCCTGCCGAATTGGTAGCTCTCCTTGTAGCATTCCCTGACCAGGAGGCCTCGAGTGGCTCCTCGTTCCGTTTCCATTTACTCCATCAACATCTCTGACATGCCGATAAACCTTGATCGATCCATCCTGCCCTGCCGTTGCCATCGTCTCGCCGTGGACGTCCACCCAGAAGCACACTCCCTTGTGGCATTGCACCCGCTGAAGCACCGCCTTGTTCTTGACATCCCAGAGTATGACGTCTCCGTCTTCGCTCGCGGATGCGATGAACGCCTCACCGTCGAGGACGCCAAAGCAGCCCCCTATGGCGAATTTCTCATTGAGATGACCCTGATACGTCTTTTTGACACTTCCCGAAACGTAGTCCCATAGCCGGATGCAGTTGTCGAGGTTGAACGCGAGGACGAATCGGCCGTTGGGGGAGAAGCACACATTGGTCACGGCGGGATTATCTTCGTGGACTAGAGTTCGCAGGCATTGGCCGGTCGAAGTATCCCATACGCGGCTTGGCAAACATTAGCACGAAAAATCGTCAAGCCCGTAAGCGCAAAGTTTATAAAACTTACATTAACCCATCCGTGGAACAGCTCACGACCAGCGTGCCATCGCGACAAAAGTCAATGCCCGATACCGGGTCGCTGTGGGCGGGCAGACTCCTCATCAACCTTCCTGCACGGACGTCCCATAGGAACACGGCTTCGTCGTACGATCCGCTGGCCAAGATGTTGCCTTTCGGCGAAAAGGCCAAGCAGTGAATGTAGTTGTGATGCCCTCGCAGGGGGGCCATCTCCTGGCCCGCCGATTTTCGGGCCGTCGTTTTCGGTCGTCCCGTTACCCGATCCCATAGCCGGATTGCCTTGTCATCTGAGCCGCTCGCCAGTGTATTGCTGTCTGGCGTCCATGCCACGCAGCTTACGCCGGCCATGTGACCGACCAGTGTGTCCATATGAGCCCCTGTGGAGGCATCCCAGATTTTGACAGTCGCGTCGGCGGACGCGGAAGCAATGAAGCGGCCATTCGGGGAGATGCGGACCTGAGAGACGGCCTTGCTGTGTCCGTGGAGCACGAGGCGAACTCTGTAATTCGGCTTGAGCGGCTCCGTCGGGGGAGTGGGCTGTTGCGGCTCTGGGGAAAAGGAGTTTGATCTTGATTGGGTTGTGGATGTGGGTGAACGCGACCGCTGCCGAGACCGGGGGGTTCTTGTGGGAGATCGTGTCGAACGGGCGGGAGACTGTGAGCGCGTCCTAGACCCGGAGCTCGATGCTGATCGCGACCGGCGGACTGATTCTGAGGGTGGTCGTAAAGGCGATTGCGACCGGGAGAAATCATTGAGATACTGCGCCTTACTTGGGCTCTGGCTCAGGCCCCTACCATGCTGCGACACTCGCCTCGGAGGACGAAAATCAGCTGGATCTCCTGCCAATACATCGGGAGAGCTCGACCTCGGAGACGGAGTGTCGCCGGTCCTTCGCCGCTTGTATGGCGGAGGCGTATCCCTCGCCAGCTCGTCGGGGGAGCTCATGGTTGAGGTTCTGTGGCGGACGAGGCTGAGGGTCTTGGAAAGGCTGGAGAGGTAAGGCTCTATAAGTTTTTGTGGGCCCAGTCGCGTCACAGGGAAATTTGGACACAGCTGTGAAATAGGTACCTCGTTACATTAGGGGGCGGCACACTCTGTGCTGCTCCCTATTTGCGTCTTCTCTTTAGCTACTATTTTTTTTTTCTTCCCCATCCATGGGCAAAAAAATCGCGTAGAATATTTGCTAGGTGATTTACGTGCTAATGCAATTATGAAGCCCAGAGCACGAGAAGCATGTAAATTGAACACTCATTAAGGGAACGCTCTGCACAATTGAATCTCGTCACTCATGTCTTGGCAGATGGGCCGCCACTGATCTGAGATCCTGGGCCGCATATGACAAAGAGCTGCAGGGTATAGTCGATCTGACGGTACAAAGTACGGAGAATGAGTATGATGACGAGGCTAGCAATTCGACGTTATTACGAGGCATTTGCACACGTTATCAACACGGCGTTTGCCGTGAAACAGGTCCCATTGCCCTGGCGTTTTGGGATTACCCTGGTAAGAGCCCCCCCGCGCTCACAGCATGCGGAATGGAAATTCAGGATCGTCTGATTCAGCAGTACTATATCAGTCATACCAGTATTATTGATCATACAAAGACTTTTTCTTTTTTCACCGGAGAATTGTATGGCCGTGTGTCATCCGGATTCTTTTTTTGTTGTACCCATACGGTGTGCGTAACTGAGAAAGAAGGTTAATACTTAGTCTCGAGTTATTTTTCTCTTTCCTTTGCTCGTATTGAGCTTGCTCGAGCCACATGGTGCGGATACCGCTAATGTCACTCCATTGAGAGCAGCCCTTCATTGTGCTGGACGAAGCGTCTTTTTGCATGGATCCGTTGAGTCATGGAACAAACGGGATAGTATGTACGGGAGTAGCGGTAGCAGCATTGAGCTTCTAGAAGAGGCGGAAATGAACTAGGGGACGACAATAAACTCCCGTCATCTTGCATTTCAGAGCTTACAAAGATCTTGGCCAAAGACGAGTGCCGATGAGCATCCACCTGCCTGTATGAGTTGAGGGAATACTAGCAGTAGTGTTGCTCCATACTAGTAGCATCAACATCAACAGCTGCCAGCAAAAGCGCAAAAAAAACCCCATTCCTCGAATAGATTGTAGCCCTCCCGAGGTGATGGGTATGAAAATTTCCGCCATGCTACACACACCGCCCCTCCTAAATTTCGGCGAGTACCCGAAAGGCGATGAGGATGGTGAGCAAATGACGGGGATGTTAATCCGCATCCCGTAAGGGCATGCACGATTAAAATGAAGGGCAGAGGCCAGAAAAAAAGAAGAATACTACTACTAGTATGTGCGCATTCCTTCCGGGACGGTCATGCATGCATGAATGAGCGAAGCGGTTGGTTGGTGCGAATAACAGCGCAGCACAGTGCGCGCAACGCCTATGAAATGGGCATTGAAAGCGCTTTGTTCGGGCTAGCGAGGGGCGTTCGATAGCTTGCACGGTAGCATGAGAATCGGGGATTTCCTATTTTAGAAGATTCGGCCAGTTGATGCAAAACGGCTGACAGGTTGCTGTAACCAGCGGGTGGAGCTGGAGGAGAGCTCCAGGCCCAGTGGCTAAAATGGCCCCGGAATGCTGCTAGCATGGATATTACTCGTAGAGAGCTTTTTGCCTTTCTAAAATAAAAAGGCGCTACAATATAACCATGAATAGTAGGAGCATGGTTTGTGTTTGTGCGCCAGGCACGCACACGCGAATATGCACGCCACAGGAGCCGCAAATTGGGTGCCCAGCGCTTACGGCGAATCAAAGGAGAGGCAGGAAAGCCACTCATTTTGGCACCCGCCAAAGCTTGGACGAATGGGCTGTTTCTTTCTTTCTTTGTTAGCTGCAAGCTGCATCGGAGTTACATACACATGGATAGCATCAGCCGCTCAGGTTGCCGGGACGCCACATTCCGCCTCGCAAATCATTTCGTCTGGGCGGCACGGCGGTCTGAGACAAAATTCTCTGAGCTGAAGGAAGCTGAAGAGAGCTGAAGAAGGGGAGTCAGATTGAGGCTGGTTTAGCGCTGGCGGCATGAAGAAAAAAAAAGAAACAAGAGAAGAATAGTGGTAGCAGCAGCAGCACCAAGTCCCGGAGTAGCAGCAGTTAGTGGTATCACAACACGGCAGGGCCTCTCTTTCATCATCAGCAAGGGCAATTCCAGCGCGTGATTGCGCGATATACGGAGTAACGGCGGACGGAGCACTTTTGGAAGCGGTTGGGAAAGCTGCTGTATATTTTTTATTTCCTGTGCCTTTCCGCATGAACAATAGTACCTTGCATACGAAGCACTCACGGAGCACTTACTACTTGTAAACAGCTCCTCCAGCGCACATGAGGCCACCAGACACTTTGGGGGGCCGCCAACGACCAACAACAGCACGCACATAGTCGCATCGTGCCGTGCGCACCTCGCAAAAAAAGCAAACAACTGCTGCTAGTACTACGTTCGTTTAATAGCGCCCTGGAACTAACATGACGTTGGACGGGGTACGAGTATGGAGCTGGACGATACGGAGCAATTATCTCGTAGCACAGCAAGCACCCAATTAGCAGAAATAAACCTGGCTCAGCCCTGCCTGCGCGGCGTCGCTAGCACCCAATCAGCGCCGTGGGCTTACAGCGTAATTTGCTTTTCGCCCCTGACGGCCGGGCCCCCGCTCTGTGCAGATACGTGGTTCGTCACTTTGTCTGAGGTTCCTGCAGGAACAGGACGCGGGCTAGAGCGCTAGCGAGCCAGCAGCGGCGCCAGCAATGCCCCCCTGAACCCTGGCTTTTTTTTCGGCCAGTCCACTGTGTATTATATGTACTACACTTAGTGGTAGAAGTACTAAGTAGTAGTATACTCCATGAGCTCCGGGCTCTGTTACTACTGCAAGGGCAATCTCACGATGGCGACGCCGCACGGGGGGGGGGCCTGGAAGCGACAGGCTATGGCTATCACCTCATCACCAAGTACCTATGATACTGATAATACTAGTACTAGTACTTTTAATTCTCATCTGGTTCAGCATTTCTCCCCCCCATGTCCCTTTTTTTTTTTATCCCGTCGTCCAGTAGGGGCTCGACCAATCCACACCACCACCAACTTCACTCTCGCCGGGCATCCACTCACGCACAGCTCGCCTAGCCGCGCTATTGCGTCCGCTGGGACCTGACCTGGGTTATACTGGGCTTTCCCAGGCACTGGCACTGTGCCGGGCGTTTGGCACCAGGCACGGCGCAATGAGCACCCAGCGAGCAGGGGGTGCGTCTGCCTGGCCTCATGAAACGCTCATTGTTCGCTCGTGCTTATTATCTGACCTCGCCCCCCCATTCCAGCGGCTGCTTCTATTCTTTCTCTTCCTCACCCACATCCAAGGCTCAGCCGCATAACGCTCCTTTCAGCTTTTTGCACACCTTCAGTCATTCCTTTGTCTTTACGACAACAGTCACTCTTTACTGAACCACTTTCATTCTTTCTTTTACCGTTTTCCAAGTAAACTATTTTTTGTTTCGACAACTTCAACTTCGACAAGATGCGTTTCACTCTGTCTGCCTCTGCTTTCCTGGCTCTGGTCTCCGCGGCCTTTGCCCAGACTGCTGATTTCGACCCCATCACTGTCCCGAGCTCCAACCAGATCATTGCTGCCGGTGCTCCCTTCACCGTCGAGTGGGATGCTCCCGCCAAGTATGCCGCTGGCACCATCACCATCGAGCTGATTGGCGGTGCTACTCAGGCTACCCAGCAGGTTCTCGGAACCATTGCCAGTGAGTTTTGAATCCTGCGCCGAAAATAATAATGTACTGTTTACTGACTCTGTCAAACAGCTGGTGTCCAGAACAGCGCCAAGAAGTACGTCTGGACTGTTGACTCTTCCCTCGGTGCTGATGCCTTCTACGGCCTCATCTTCCGTCTCGAGAGCAACCCCTCCGTCTTCCAGTACTCCAACCCCTTCCACATCAAGGCTGGAAGCGTCGTTGCCAGCAGCTCTTCTCCTGCTGCCCCTGCCAAGACCACCTCTGCTGGTGGCAGCTACGGCAACGTTCCTCCTCCCTACGGCAATGTTCCTCCTGCGGATACCACCACCGTCACCACCTCCACCGGTGTCAAGACCGTCACTCTGGCCACTCAGTCCACCGAGGCTCCCGCTACCACCAAGGCTCCTTATGCTCCTCCCCCGGTTTACACTCCCCCGGCTGTTACTGATGTCACCGTGATCCTCAACGCTACCACCACTGTTCCTTGCCGCAACTCCACCGTGGCTCCCTCCACTCAGGCTCCTACCACTCTGCAGAGCGCCACTCGTCTGCCTATTCCTCCCGTCAGCTCCCCCGTCTACATCCCTCCGGTTGTGGTCCCCAGCGTTACTTACGCCGCTCCTTCTGCTCCTTCCGCCTCTGCCCCTGTCGTCAGCAGCCCGCCCACCATCCCTACCAACGCTGGTGCCCGCGTTGGCGGCAGCGCCCTGGCTCTGGTTGCCTCTCTGGCCGTTGCTTTCTTCGCTCTGTAAGCGGCAGATGATTGGAGAGATGTGGAGGTTTCGGGTTAATCGGCTTGTTGTGGTTTGACGCCAAATTTCGTTTACGGGAGCCGACAGCTCTGGTTATTTTACAGTTGATTGCACATAATTTTTTTTTACTTGGAAAAGGAGAAGAAGATTGGTTCCGGTTTGAATCTATCTAGATATAAAGCGCGGGGCACGACGTCTGTTTTGTTTTTGGACCATGTCGATTTCGATGTAGGATACCTAGCGCCTGCGTGTTAATAGATTGGTTCACTCTTAATTGATAATGATTTTATGAGCTCTATACGACTCAAATCACAAATCGACTTCCCCATGCCAGCTTGCCCCAACTTTAGTGATGTAAACTTTTGTACTTGACGCCAATCACAATTCCCTTCATCTCCATGGGCGGCCGTCCTTTGTGTCAATCGCGAAATTCCCACAAAGGCTGTAAGCGACGATCTGCCTCGGCCGATATCTCCCTCCCCCAGTGATGAGACATGGGAGCGGCTACTAGACCGCATTGACACGGGATGGGGCGGCGGGCAGCTTTGGCGACGAACGACTAGAGAGGGCAATTGATCTACAGCGCGCGTGCTCCAAGACAATTTGACCAAGGGCGCCAAGAAGGGATAATCGCACGGCTGTGTGCGAGTACAAAAGCTTTGTCATTGGACATGTTCTGAGATTTGATTCAAAATAGGCGGCGCCATTGTCACCGAGTATCCCAATCTCTTCACGTTCGCTGGCTGAACGAAGCGCTGCTTGTTGTTGACGCATCGAACGAATAAGGGGGTGTTATTCCGAGCTTATACGAAATAGTACACGGCGATCAAATAAAAACCCGTAAAAATAACACCAAGTACGGCGGTACATTCAGTACTCCGTGTCTCGTCTTGCGTGCCTTGTTTTTTTTTTACCGACTTGCCTCATCTGGCCTAACGCAGGAACGGCGGCGTTGCGCGCGCGCATTGTCGAAATTTTAAAATGGCCAAGTTAGTAGGGGGGGGAAGAAGAGCAAACGCTACGGAGGTATGTGTGGATTTTGGTGTATTTTTGTATTCTTGCTTGATCATCAAATTTCTTTTTCTGGGTGTGGCGCTGGGGGTTTTTGGGCGAGTACGATTTGTTGGATTTTGGGATCTGTGTGGCTGGTGTGGAGGTTTGGATGTGCTTATTGTTTATTAGCTCGCTGTGCAATGGTGATTGATTGGTACCTATTGACGATTAAAACGTATGCGCACTGATAGACCAATGCAATGAGATGGGGTACTAGAGGATGAGAATGTGCGCGTGATGATTTGAGAGTGAGAGCGTGCCCAAGAGTCTGCGTGTCACGAGGCGTAGATGCATGCTTCGTATGCTGCACTATATTGGCGTCGAATCCTCAAAGAACGCCAGTGTCAATCACAGCCTCATCGCACCACGATTAACTGCGGCGCAGATTGGAAGATTTAGGAAAACGAATTGTTTTTCTTATCACTGCTGACACAGCTTAGGATTGCATATGCAGCATTATTGCCCGAGTTTCTTCTATTTACCTCCATCACAGCATCCACACAGAGAGGTAATTAGACTCGTCAAGCTAGCTTGACCAACAACGCGTATTACGCTCATAAGCGCATCGCACATCGCGATCTAGCCAATTCAAGGCCCAAGTTTGCTGGTCCAATATATGTTGGACCTCGGAATGCCATCGCGTGATGCTGGGCAGCCAGGTAGCGGAGTAATTCACCCGCTTTTACTCTATAGTCTGATCCACGTGCAGATGCTGGCAATACTTTATCTGATATACTTTAGTTAGCTCGGCACCAAAAAGAGCGTGTATAAATGATGTGTTGGAGGAGGGTTTATAAGGGGATGAACCGCATGGTAACTGGGCACTGGTTGAGGGAAGTAGTAACTGTTGTCTTTATTGCTACGGTTTTATGGACAAGTCGATTTGCTTGAAAATTCTGCTCTAATGTTTGAATAGTGCAACTAGCATGCGCACATCTATGCCAATAATTTACAACTGAAGAAGGAGGGCTTTAAGCAGCAAGTAGCAACTTACCCCTGGAGGGCTGAGAAGCCTAGGGACAAGAGATCCTATCTATGAGGATAAAGAGATAGATGGCATATTTCGCTAGTACAAACCTCTTTCTTGTGATGCATAGCTTTTGAGGGTATTAATTGAACTTGAACCGACCTCAAAACACTTAACATTCGTGTTGATGGCGAGTTCTCTCGTCTCTTGGTTTCACGTCTTTGAGTAGCAGCATGGCTGAGATACAAACATCCAAGTGTACAATGCTAGTGTATAGAAATGCAAATATCATGTACTTTCCATTGCGTATAGAAACTGAATTGTTGTTATTAGCTATTTCTCGCAAACTTGTCCCAAGATTTCTCGATATTTAGTCAGTATGCAGAACTAGACTGCATTCAAAAGCAATAATCTACTGATTTATGGGGGGACAATTACACTGAAATGTGTTCCTGACCATGACTTCAATATTGTTTTCTTTCGCCGTTGGTGGTGGAAGCAGAATCCGTAATGTAATCTCCTGCCTCGCTTTAGTCTCGCTGTCCATGTCCCCTGAACTACCGCCAGCTTCTGTGGAATTGTACAAGTTTGCTATGATAAACCCAGTGATGTACAAGGAACATCCTATGTAGTCTGACATTTGTTTCACTCATAATGGACTTGTTGAAAGATTGGAATGCTCAATCAATGCTCTACGCGGTGGTCTCATCTTAAACCTTATCCCCGCAGGCCGAGTTTCACAGTGTTTGGAATGATGAGTGGGGTTTGAATGGCTCTCCCTTGTTCTCGTCTCTCACCCAGATGGAAAACAGTCCACTGAACTGCGTATATAAGAGGTAATTGGAGGTGGTTGAGTCTCTGTATGCCTACGCTGTGGTTAAATCCACACTTACAAGGCAGCGGCTTAGATGTCCAAAGAGCGATGCACTTATAACTGTCGAACTGTCGAATGCATAGCCAACATAAATCTCTGCTACACAACAACAAACAAATCCATTCAGCTAACCAAGTCTCAACAACTATAACATCTGTAAGCATATGAGCACAGACATCAGCTCAGTGGGGAGAAGGAGGCCCAGCAACGGATCCCCCTCAAAATGCTTATTCGGTGGTCCCTGCGGCTGCCGCTGATCTCGCTGGAGAGCTCCATTGCCCAGCTCCCAAAGCGGCGCTAAGCCGTAGCCGGTAAGAGGGGCAGTGAGCGCCGGTTGACGGAGCAGAGGGGCCCTTGGATTCGATTTTTTTTTTCTCTCACATGTTTTTGCGATACACAATGACAGACACAGGTCAATCCGCCTCTTCAGAGTGTCCCATAACATAGACGTTCGCTCGTCGCTCGTCTCGGTTTTGCAATTCGCACGCAGTCCATTGGACGCATTGCCTGTAGGGCTGTCACTTTTCTGGCTTTGCATAGCCGGTCGCGCTGATGTCATCAAGGGTCGCATTCCACCCGCCGCTCCGACTGTGGTGGGGTCAAGAGTCATCGTTTTTTTTTTCTTTCTTGATTCGCTTCTAGAGTAGAGGTGAGCAGTTCGTTGAACGCTGATGCAAGCTCTGTGCTGATATGCCAATTGCTTTCTTCTCCTTCCGCAGTTAGATTTACCATGTCGTCTCAAGAAGCGCCAAAGACCTGCAAGGTCATCACCGCCGAGACCATCGCGAAGAAGCTGTTGCTTGAGGTCAAGGAAACCCTCGCCAAGATCCAGGAGACTGGCAGCAGTGCCCCGACTCTGGTAGCATTCCTCGCAAACGAAGACCCCGCGGCTGTTAAATACGCCGAGTGGTCAAAGAAGACTTGCGAAGAAAAGTGAGAAGACGGGCCGTGTTGCCGATTTCTATGGCTGCTAACAGGGTGCTCCAGTGGCTTCAACTTTGAGCTCCGCATTGTCGACAAAGATGACCTCGAAGAAGACATCATGAGGGCCAACGAGGATGATGCGGTTGACGGCATCATTGTCTACTACCCCATCTTCCCCAAGAACCCCACCCACGATAAGTACGTCCAGGAGACTGTTGACCTCTCCAAGGATGTCGAGGGATTGCGTCACAGCTACCTGCACAACATGTATCACAACATTCGCTTCTTGGACCCTCCCGAGAACAAGAAGAAGTCCATCCTGCCCTGCACCCCTCTGGCTGTGGTCAAGATTCTGGAGCACCTCCAGATCTACAACCCCATCCTCGCTTACGGCAACCGCCTGTTCGGCAAGACCATTACCGTCATCAACCGGTCCGAGGTCAATGGTCGCCCTCTTGCGGCTCTTTTGGCCAATGATGGTGCTACGGTCTATTCAGTCGATATTACCGGCGTACAGCTGTTCACTCGTGGCCAGGGCATCAAGAAGCCCCGCCACCAAGTGGAAGAGAAAGAGGGCTGGGGCCTGGAGCAGTGCCTGCCATTGAGCGATGTCATCATTGGCGGAGTGCCTGCTGAGTCGTACAAGGTTCCCACGGAGCTCATCAGGGACGGTGCCGTGTGTATCAACTTTTCCTCCTTCAAGAACTTTGATGGGGTTGCCGTCAAGGACAAGGCGTCCATATATGTGCCATCCGTTGGAAAGGTCACAATTGCCATTCTGCTGAGAAACCTTGTGGTAAGTGCATTTCCATTCTTTGGAACCGAAATTGTGGAAGCTAAGTTGGACAGCGTCTGGTTGCAAACCGTCCATCCAAGGAGACCATGGATAAGAGCACCATCCAGGCCCGAACCGAAGCTTTCGCCGATGATTGATTTGATTCGCTGGATCCAAGACACACAAAATTTCTCTTTTTTCTTCTTTTCTCCCTTTGTTAATGACTAAAACAATGGCACATGACTGGATGAGTCGTGCAGGGGGGGCTCACGTTGCTTTTTTGGGCTTTGAAGCAGGAAAATAAAATAAACAAGACAAGGTGGCTGGTGGATCTTGGTCCAGAATCAAGGTAGGCCCGGGCACCTTGTACATGGATATGGATAAGGATGTGGAAAAAAAGTTTCGGGGGGTTACCTAAAAGGCGGGAAGACGAAAACCAATCTCATAGAACATCTTGTACCACTCTGTAGAAGCAGAATCTTCGGGTCAAGGATCACGCTTGGCACGCACGTACAACAGTTGCACGTACAACAATTACCTGTACCACGCCTCTATATTGGCCTTTTGCTGCTGGCTCTCGAGCAGCGGGACTGGCGGAGCAATCAAATCAAGCATCCGGCAGCAAGATTTGGAGGAGTGCGGATGGCAGCAGGTGGGGCCGTGCGCAATGACGCGGCTCTGCAAACGAAAACAACAAATAAAACTTTTGCTGCAAAACTTGAAGACAGATGTGATGCAGACCGTTGCCAAGTGAGTCGCGAATTAATTATAGGGAGCGGAAAGGGTGGCGCCATGTGTTTTGTTTTGTTTTGCCTTGCTCTTAGGCGCATTAGTAGTAGCAGTGCCCTGCTTACATGCATTCTCTGACAGCTGAGTATAAGCACGGCCTTGGATACGATACGAAGTGCCTTGTACGGAGTATTTTGGGGGAACTAGGAGTACGGAGTACTGCTGCTAGCAGTAGTGCCTCTAACGAACGAGCCAATTGCCTCTGTGCCTGGTCCCCTGTCGTCGGGCTGCAAAGTTACCTCTATGCAAGTACCAGCCGCTAGCACAGGTACCAGGCGGTGGAGCTCAGGTACCGCCCCCAGAAAGGGTCGATTGCCGGGTCTCGGGGGCGCGCCACGCCACCGTGAGAGGGAAACGAAACGAAACGGAAACGGAGCCAGAAATTACGAGCATCGGGTAAGATTATGCAGCCCTCCACCGCATTGATTGATGTGCCTTTTCTGCTTTCCTGCGAGCGGCGGTGACGGTAGGAGTATATGCTGGCACGGGGTATGAGGGGGATGGACAAAGTAGGGAGCGGGAGTGCTTGTGACTAACAATTCGTAACCAACGGGCGGCAACGGACTTTTATTCGTACGACGGCAGCCCATCTTCCGGGTCGTATTCCGAGGTGCCGCTGGACTTGCACTCGAGGGCCTACATGAGCTAGCCGGTAATGGAGCATCGAGTTATCTCGGATATGCCAACGAGAAGAGCGGGAAAATGGAGCACAGGTGGCAGTTGGTGGCGGCGTGCATGCGGTAGGTATGTCGTGATATGGGGATTTTATATTAACCGGCCGCCATACCTACATCTAATATCACGCGCATGCGCCTAAGCAGCAGTGATTTGACGGTACTACGGAGTACATGTAGTACCTATTCGATTTTTTAGACATGGAGCACCAATGTTTGTTTCTCCCGAGTACTACTACACACGCACTGAGCAGCAACGAACCGTTGCATTGCATTCGCTGTTGGTCTTTGCTCGAGGTTCTCGATCGAGTCGAGGAGGGGGGTACTTGTACGGAGCGCAAAAGTGAGAAAAACCTGCACGTACCCTTGTGGCGCCTCGTAGAAGCTCTGTCGATCCGTTTTGTCGCTGTTACAGAAAGCCAGCAAAGCAGCAGGCCCTCTAATAATAGCAGGGCCGCAATGCGCATTTTTGCTTATTTCGACGCATGAAAACGCCGTTTGCACTGGCCTCCTCCTTAGTCATAATTTGGGCGCTTTGGCTTTTGCCTAGAGGGCGCCTTGGAGGTGCTTGTGCGCTGCCTCTAGCTGCCTTTGTCCGGGTCCGCCGCGCCTCCCACCCAATTCAGGGCCTCCACCATCCACTAATCGCCCTAGAAGAGGCCCTTTTGGATCATTTCTCGGGCCCCTGTCAAACAATCTCCCTCCCTCATTCGATTTCTGACCAAGTAGGGCGGCCCGAGCCAGAGACCGCAGCCATACTCGTTTTTTTTTGGTGGGCGAACTCGAGCTTCTTTTCTTTTCGTGACACTCTCTTTTTATTTTTATTTTATTTTCCGGATCCTCTTTTTTTTTTTTTTAATTGCTAGACGACGATCCAAGGCACCCTCTGCTCGCTTCGGCGTTGCTAAACCGCATTTTTCGACCTCATCGCTTTTATCAAGCTCTCCATCGGCCGCTTTGAAGCTTTTCCCGAGGTCTTTCGCCCGATCCACTGTCGCTCCTTTCTTGTCTCGTGGCGCGCCCAATCGATCTCGCAGAAACTTGGTTGTCTCTCCCTTTCTGGTTTGTTGTTGCAGACAATAACAACGACCAAGGACTGTGGCACAGCTATACACTCTTTTTTTTTTTTTTTCTCTCTCTCTCTTCCTTCGTTACCGCTACTCTGGATGCGACTTATTACAAGCCTGGGACCAACAAGAGTTTCCACAACTGTATTGCCCCCCAGGCCCAGAGGGACAACGACGAAAAAAAGGGACCGAACGGGGGAGAGAGAACACAACAGAACATCAGCGCCCACCTCAGATAGCTTCGCTATAAGCCAGCTGACCCGCCATGACGATGCAGTCCATTGCCACAAATCGCTACGACAACCGACAAGATGCTCGCGGCATGGCGGTTCCGTACCCCCAGCCTGGGTCTCCGACCCTGACCAACCCGGACATGATCTTGCCCGACTACGACGGCCCCGATCTGTATCACGAACAGCCACACACGGGCCCGTCGCTGTGGAATAGCGGGCACCATATCGAAGATGGGTTTCAATTCACCCAAGAGTTCTACGCCAATCCCGATCCTCTTTCAACGCCAATCATATACGGCAATGGAACTATGCTTTCCGACATTGGCGAGGTTACAGAGGTGGAGAGTGTTGTTGGGCCGATACCGTCACGAAATGCATCCAAGCGCTCAAACCACAGCTCGGGTGACGAAGGCCCGTTTCGAGCGTCCTTGGCCGCGGGAAAGAGGTTCATCCAGCAGCGGCAACAGCAGCAACGTCAGCAGCAGCAGCGCCAACAACAGTACAAGGATCGCGAGCGCAGGATGTCGACCGAATCAACCAGCACAATCGGCACGCACGACGGCGGTGCTTTTATCGATTTTGACGATTCCGCTAGCGTGGGAGGCGATAGCATCTTCCAGGGCGACGACGAGGAGAGTCTGGCATCTGAATACGTGGAAGGAACGGCCGTCTCACAGCACTTGCGCGCCTATGACCAGAATTCTGTCAGGAGACTGAGCGATGACGGAGCTTCGATCAGCAAGCGAGCGGAGCAGATTCTGGCCAATGCTAAAATGAGATTAACTGTAAGCTTAGCGTGAAGAATGATGCTTTCCCCTTCTACATGACTGATGAGATTTTTTCTTCCTTCTTTCTAGCACATGGAGGACAATCTTACCCGAGCAAGGACCCTGAGCTATTCATCTGTATCGGATGGTTCGACACCGTCGCCTACTATGGGAAGGGCGCCTACATCCCTTCGCAGACCCGGCGTAACGCCATCTCCACCAAATGCATCGAAAATTGCTAATGAGAACGGAATTGCCGCCGGGACATCTTCTGGGGTGCCAAAGGCGTCGGGCTATCCTCAGCGTTCTGCCAGTGCTCTTGGTTCCGCGGGTGGCTATCGGCGGCCCCTGCCTACATCTAGAAGTATGGACGGTCTGGGCAGCGCTTCGGCTCAAGGTGCTCATGGGCATTTTAATTATTATCACCCGGATAATACTCTGGACCCTCTTGGCCAGAATGGGAACGCTGCAGGTGTGGGCGGGAGACGAAACGGTTCGCGAACGACCACCTCGGCGAGTCCCACAACCGGGGCCTTTTCCGAGCTTGGATTGACTCGGTCGGCCTCGGCTTCGCAGATGCGCGATCTTCAAGACCAACTGAAGGGTTTGAAAGGAAAGATATCCAGTCTGAAAGAACAAGCGCGGGCAGATAGCATGAAGCGCCGCAGTCTCCAAAGCCTTCGCATGCCAAGCCCGTTTACCAATGCAACTTGGGATCAAGGCGGCTTTACGGATCCGCGCGGTGTCTATAGTAGCGGTGACGATACACCGACTACGGCAGAGTTTGCCAACGGAAACACGTATAATGGCGAGAACGACTATGAACACAAGCAAACCGAGCACATGGCTGAGCCTATCCAGGAAGTGGAGGAGGAAGAGGAAGAGGAGGAAGGCAGAGAGGGTGAGAGAGAGGAGGAGGAGGAGGCAGAGGAGGAGGCAGAGGAGGAGGTAGGGGAGGAAGTAAGGGAGGAGGGAGCTAGGGTTGGCAGCGAATATCCCCAAACCCCTGAGCCCCAGGAGAGCTATGAGGATTTTTCAGAAGTTGAAACTCCCAAAGGCCGGACCTTGGCCAGCCCACTAGAAGTAGGCCAGCGGGAGGCGTCTAACGGTAGGAGAAGCTCTTCGCCAGCCGAGAGCGTTGCCACCGAATACACGGAGGCCGAATCCAGTCCCGGGGCCGGTCAGGACGGCTATGCGAGCGAAGGCGAAGAGTCGCTGTATCACGAATCTTTCCAACAGCCCATTTCCCATGAGGATCGAGAAGATGCCTTTGACTATGAACACTTCTTCCTGCACTCGGCCATGGGCACCATGACCGCGCAGAGGTTACGTTCGGAGAGTGTGAGCTCGGCAGACTCGGTGGAGACTACTCGCGGTCCGACGTTGTCGCACAAGCGGAGCAGCAGTGCAGATACGACAGCATCTGTGGACACGTTTGCCACGGCAGCAGAGGGACCGGCGAGTCGTAGTTCAACAGCCTCCGCGTTCAGGGTCTACACTGCGGCTGATTTGTTTGAGGATACACGGCGAAGACATGCTCAGTCGTTTAGAGATTCTTCAAGCAGCAGCGATAGGACTGCTTCTAGCCAAGGGGTACACCAGCGAAGCAGCACAATGACGACGCCCCGGCCAACTAGCACCAGCTCCTCAATCAAGTCTATGCATCGACCATCGTATTCATCCTTTGAATCTATCGGTACGAACCGGAGCTTTCCACTCGTCAACAAGGCCAAGTTGAACGGCGGTATCTTGACGCCAGGTGGCTCTCCTGACCAAGGACTGAAGCGGATTAGAGATTCGCTGTTGACCGACGCATCCAGCATCTACTCTCAAAACAGCAGCAATGGACGGGGCGGACATTCACCCGCGCTTCAAGTTCTGTCCAAGGATGTCCAAGTGACGGTAGAGCGACTGGTAGCGAGCCTTGGAAAGTGCGTTTTGGCGTTGGGCGAAGCGGATGGAATTCATCCTGGAGGCCATGAGTTGTACAAGCGGAGGATCGAGGCAGCCCTGCGTATTCTTGAGGGAGAGGCTGAACTTCCCTGAATAAGCAAGTCCCAGGGATGATTTTACGAACGGCAGAGGTTTAGGGGCACATCTTTGGAGTATACACTGGAGTATACACATCGGCTGTGGACAGGAAGACGCCGAGAAAGTATATACCATTTGGAGACGGGGATGGTAAAGGGGGGTTAGGGGAATGGACAACTACATGATTTTTAATGTTATAGCCTGTACCTTCGATACCCTTTTTTTTACTCATTTATAATTTTCTTTTTTTCCTTTCTTTCATTACTCAACAAGACTGTCTGTCCAGCGTTTTCTTTCTTTTTTTTTCTTTGATTTGGAAAGGGATACTTATCGAAACGAATGGCGATGATGACACGGTAGCGGCGGGAGGCATTCTGTTTTTAGCACCCATTTGGGCTTCAATATGGAAAGAAAAATTGAAACATGCCATGTAACCTTTCTGTGGAATATAACAGCCTTGTCCTTTGTGATGATATAATAGTACAAAGAGGTGTAGGGAAACGCTTGCACAGGTATGCGAAGGTAATAATACATTATTAGCAGCACATGAAGACAGGTCTAGCGCTGGGAGGGGCATCACATGCAACTGAAAGCCAAAGTAACATGCGCCAGCTTTTAGCACGGGAAACGGGCTAAATTCACGCCACCGCAGCGGTCAGATACAAAAAGAGTGGGGGGGAACAGAGGTTAAAGAAGAAGAAAAAACCACACCTGGCCAGATCAGAAGCCCTCGAGGGGAAACAACCCCAGACAAAGAAAAAGGCATCTTTGGGGGGGAAAAGAAAAAGCAAACGCAGGGCGGTTTGCGTGTGACGGCGCCGACCGAGTCCCCCGAATATCACCCGGTTCCCCCCTCCAGTTGGAAAGCCGCATCTTGTTGTTGCTTCCTCGGAGATTTGTGAACACATCTGACAACCCAAGAAACTGAAGAAGAGAAAAAAAATAAGCAGCGCCCGCCCTTGGCTATCTTATCACAGACCCCTGCACACCGTCTAAACTCGTTTGTGTGTGTTTTTCTTTGGGCGTCCCACCGACTTTGAACCCGTTTATTCCTTGTTTGGGGAATTATTATTATTATTATTCTTTCTTTTCTTTCCCCTGCAGTTGAACGCGCGTTTTGGCCTCTTTTTCTTCATTGGTTGGGCAGACTCGATAAGATAAAATTGGGGAGTGTTTGTTAGTCGTCGAGGCTTGATCTGGCTCTTTTTTTTTTTTAGGACGTTGCGGTTTTCGCTGCTGCCCCCCCCCTTTCTTTTTACCTACGGTTGGACGAAGACTCTCTCTGCTGCTCTCTCTTCCTTACGTCTTTTGACTACATACCTACCTACCTACCTTATATACGTTACGATTTCTACTGGTCTGCGAAACCGAGACGGAGCGTCGATAACATAAAAAAAAAAACGACTTCCATCACAGCCCGAGCTGAGCTCCCTCCACCGAATAAAATAAAAAAAAGAGAGAGAAAAGAGAACCATGGGCGAAACACCAGTGATGCAGCTCCTCGCGTTGCTGCTCCCCCCCGAAATCGTCGCCCTCATCGACACGCATATCCTCGATCCGCAGTCGCCCGTCCAAATCGTCAAGCGCCACGCCCTCGCGCAGGCCCGCCGCAGCGCCGACGTGCTGCTGCCGCTGGTGCAGCCGCTGGTGGACCGCGCGATGGCGGTGCTGGCGGAGCACCAGGGCGCGCTGGACATGCTGATCCCTTTAGTGGTGCTGGTGACGACGCTGGTGGTGCTCAACTGGGTGCGCCGCATCATCCTGTGGTGGACGCGGCTCGCCTTCAAGGCCGTCTTCTGGGCGGCGGTTGTGGCCATGGCGGCGTGGGTGTGGAACCGCGGCGTGCTGGTCAGCGCGAGGGACGCGACTGTCGTGGGCGCAAAGGTCGTCGGTTACATGGCCGTGCTGAAGAATGTCTGGATGGACGAGTATAAGCGGTACGAGGGCCAGCAGGCGAGCGGCCGCTGGGATGAGTATTCGGCGAGGGGAAGCAGGATGTATGACCAGACGAGATGATACTTGGGGAGGGGAGAAACATGGAAGCAGAGGGGAACTATACGAGATTGGAGGGAGAAAAAAAAAAGAAGGAAAATAACAAGAACAAAAAAAAGTGAATAAAGACATGAGACATGATTTGATGTATTATGCGATGGATGTTAATACGAGGGTAATCAATATCAAGGCTGGCAGCGGATCATTAGCGGCGAAGGAGTCGAATGCGTGAAGGATGACGGAGCATATTTGTATCAGGGCACATTTGTTACTTTTTGGATTTTTTTTTTTTTTGGATGGGATGATGAATTATTGTCTTTTCTTTTTTGTTATTGTTTCAAGAAGCAGCTAAACCAACGGGATCAGTCAATGGAGAACCAGACTCGAATTGACGTCGTCTCCCGCCATGTAAACCACAAAAACGCCGTCGCTATGCATATATGCCCCCTCGCCCTTAACCAAGATAGCTATCTAAGCACTTTTCCATTCATATAAACCTTTTTTTCTTTTCTCCAAACGTTTAAATCTCTTCAATCTGCTTCATCGTACTCTTGCTCGTCGTCGGGCTCCTTTGGATCTTGAGCTTCGTGGTATTGGATGCAGTCGTCAATGTGGCTGAGGATTCCTCCTACGCTGTCTTCGTCCGTAACGTCTAGCTTGAGATAGTTAATCATGCTGAAGCTCTCAATAAGCCCAGCCACGGCCCTGTTGAGGCGGCGGAAGCTGGCGCCCTTCATGACCTGGCTCTTCTCGTCGGGGCGGATGGACTCGTCGTCTTCCTCGTCGGGGCCTTCGGTTATTCGCCTGCTGCGCTCCAGGGGGTCGTCGTCCAAGAGGGCAACGTCGGGCGTCAGGAACCGCTTGAGATCCTTCTTCTTTACCTGATCCTTGACGAGATCCATCTTGGAGAGGACGTTGATGTGGGGAACTTCGAGCATGAGCATGGCGCTCATGGCGCTGAGGGTGCCGGCGAAGAACTTGGCCCTGTCCACGACAAAGGTTGCCTCGAGGAGGTAGACGGCGGCGAGTCGTATATCCAGAGCGCCAGACTGCGTTAGGAACTTGACCAGAGTGGGGAGAATCGGAATGTGCGTGTACAGCTCGATCTGGCCGGGCATGTCGATGATGATGAGATATTCCTCGGTCAGAGAGTCCAGCGCCTCGGTGAGCCAGTCGAGGTTTTCCATGAGAAACTCGAAGCAGTAGATGAGGCCGCCGTTGGGGCCCAGGCCCACCTCTTCCATGGCATCCTTGAGGGAGATGAGCTCCTTGATGTCGAGATCCGGCTGGTGCTCAAACGACTCGGCGGCGGGGTCGAGGTTGATGTAAAAGGCTGAGCGGCGATTCAGCTGCAGGTGGGTGATGAGGGCGGCGCAAAAGGTGGACTAGAGATCTCAGTCAACAACGCTGAAGCCTTGAAAACATACACGCTGTTTGCGCATCCGCATCGAGCATAGCATAGCATGTGCCATCTCGTGGGGGAGAGAAAGAGGGCGAGCTGCATGGCGGTTCATTGGCTGGAGAGCCATCGGAGGAATTCCCAACGCTCGACACCCCCCCGCAAAAGGCACAAGCAAGCATCAGCATCAGCATCAGCATCAGCAACCAAGCACCTGCTTCAGGGCGTCCAGCACTGTGAGCTCTCGACTTGTGATCAAAGCAGGCGTAAGCGCGCATGAAACAAAAAAAGCATCTCATACCTTGCCCGCCCCCGCAGGGCCCATGACCATGGCACCAAACTTGCTCATGATGTGCAGCTGGAGGCTCTATATACCTGCCGCGGCGATTTTCTTGGTGTTCGGCTCAGGCGACGCTGGTTGTTGTATCTGCTATCGCAGGATTGGTTTTCGGCGCCGAAGAAAAAAAAAAATATCAAGCTAGATCGAAGCTTCATCTTGCTTTGTCACTTGTTCGGTGGAATCTGGACCGGTGTGGGGCAGCGAAAAACGACCCGAATGGGGGCCAGAAGCACATGCACGTTGCAGCAGCAGCAGTCAGATTCGTCTGTCGGCCGCCGAAAAAAAAGAAAGGGTAGCAAAAGGGCGGGGTCGGAGGTGGAATTTGGTACACGGCATCCTTGCGCTTGGTACCTGGCTGCATGTGTGTATCCGTCTGAGTAACGCCGTCAATCTTACCACCCAACAAAGTACGCAGTACTTTGCACATGCTGTTTTAGAGCGAGTCACAGAACTGAAATCGGGCTTGTTGACGTGAGATGGCGCAATTTCTGCTATTGCAAGCCTGCTAAAGGGATACTTCTCAGAGACCGACTTTTTTGTTGGCTCCGCTAGTCATGCAGAGGTCCCCCTCTAACCTGCGCTATCTCAGGTACGCGTGTTGGATGGCCCTTTTTTTTTTTTTTTTTTTTTTTGGTTGGGGATTTTTTTTTTCCCTATCGCGCTCAATTAGCACCCTGATGGCGATGACTCTTAACAGCCCTCGTTCATTTGGGATCAGTTTCACAAAATTAGCAGTAGTTGGTCTTGGTAGATGCATGTAGGATCCTCTGCAATCCTTGCGAGATGCATGAGATGCATCCTAATGGCTGCGGCAGAAACAACCATGTACCGTCTCCTTGCATTCGGATTCTTTCCTCGAGGTTCTTTTGAGGCCCAAGAATGTATCTGGCGCTATAAGCGGGGGATGTGCGGTACTTTTCACCCCGTAGTAAATCGGCAGTGATCCCTTGTACCCGCGGTGCGAATACGAACGCCGATGGTGCAATTATCCGAAGTCTCATTTTTTCCCTGCCCCGAGTTTGTCGCTGGCAGAGACATCCATGCCGTGCTTGGCCGCCCCTCTCCGACCGACCACCGGGCCTAAATAAAAATCCAAGCAAATCCGCCATTTTTTTCTCTCACCCTTCTCTTCTCTCCAGCTTTATCTTGTCCTCCATTCCCCAGCTCGCCTCCTCTCCAGCGATTGTCTGTGCTCTTCTCTCAGCATCTCTCCATCTTTCCCTCATTGTTCAATCCTTGTTCCTTCTCCTTTCAACCCCTCCATCCACACAATCGCCACAATGTCTACCCCCAACGGCGTTTCCAAGTCAGGAACTTTCCTGTTCACCGTAAGTAGCGCTCCCTGAACGAGCCCCCTATACCAGTCTGCTTGTCAACGGCTGCTAATCTTGCTGCTGCAGTCCGAGTCCGTCGGTGAGGGTCACCCCGACAAGATCGCCGATCAGGTCTCAGATGCCATCCTCGATGCCTGTCTGTCTGAGGACCCCCTCTCCAAGGTTGCTTGCGAGACCGCCACCAAGACTGGTATGATCATGGTCTTTGGTGAAATCACCACCCAGGCCAAGCTTGACTACCAGAAGATTGTCCGCAACACCATCAGGGACATTGGCTATGACGATTCCGAGAAGGGCTTTGACTACAAGACTCTCAACCTGCTCGTTGCCATTGAGCAGCAGTCCCCTGATATTGCCCAGGGTCTGAAGCTCGACCAGGCCCTCGAGAGCCTTGGCGCTGGTGATCAGGGTATCATGTTCGGCTATGCCACCGACGAGACCCCTGAGCTTTTCCCCCTGACCCTCCAGCTTGCCCACAAGCTCAACGCTGCCATGTCTGCTGCCCGCCGTGACGGCTCTCTGCCCTGGCTCCGTCCCGACACCAAGACCCAGGTCACCGTTGAGTACAAGCACGACAACGGTGCCGTTGTCCCCGTCCGCGTCGACACCGTCGTCGTCTCTGCCCAGCACTCTGCCGACATCACCACTGAGCAGCTCCGCAAGGAGATTCTCGAGAAGATCATCAAGACCACCATCCCCGCCAAGTACCTTGATGACAAGACCATCTACCACATCCAGCCCTCTGGCCTCTTCATCATTGGTGGCCCCCAGGGTGACGCCGGTCTGACCGGCCGTAAGATCATCGTCGACACCTACGGTGGCTGGGGTGCCCACGGTGGCGGTGCCTTTTCTGGCAAGGACTTCTCCAAGGTCGACCGATCTGCCGCCTACGTCGGCCGATGGATCGCCAAGTCCCTCGTCGCTGCCGGCCTCGCTCGCCGAGCCCTCGTCCAGCTCTCATACGCCATTGGTGTTGCTGAGCCTCTCTCCATCTATGTCGACACCTACGGCACCTCTGACAAGACTTCTGATGAGCTTGTCAAGATCATCCGTGACAACTTTGACCTGCGACCCGGTGTCATTGTCCGTGAGCTGGACCTGACCCGCCCCATCTACCTCCAGACTGCCAAGAACGGCCACTTCGGCACCAACCAGTCCTTCACCTGGGAGCAGCCTAAGCAGCTCAAGTTCTAAACGGCAGCTGCTACTGCACGCAGAGTATTCAACAATCTCTCTGCCCCATGATTTACAAAATGATGTGTTTTCTACATGTCGATTTTTCATCAGGCACATTTTAGGCGGCGTACGGTTCTCAACGAAACCTGGGGGCTTTCCCGTTGGGATTTATGGGAAAGCGAGGCGGTTTCCGGCGTATTTTTCCTTTTCATTGTCATAAAAAAGATGTTTTCACATATACCAGGGTCTTTGGGGGAAATCAAGGGGGTCGTCTTTCAACAAAGACAAAAGTTTGGGATTATTTGCATAGACAGCACAGGGTCACGTCTGCAAAACGGAAATATGCACACTTACGAGCTACGCTAATGATGGGTATAAACAAGAACTGCGTACCGGCGTTTTCGGGAACCAAGAAGAAGTTCAACATCTTTCTTCCCGAGTCTCTTGACCGAGCTGCTGAACATGCAAGTCAGTTGTCAGGGTTGGACACAGGAGAAGCTGGTTTTTTTTTTATCGGGAAGATTTTCATGACTCGGAGAGTTTTTTAGACATGAGACTTGATAATAGAGAAGCCCGATTTTAAAGGCAAACCATTTTGTTCTTGACTTTTGTGACGTCTGCTTGCATCCTCGATGGCTGGGACTATTCCATGTCGCACGGCCCGGTACATCTACCATGACTCTATACCTCGTACTGCCTTGTTGTCTTGCTGCTGTGTGTCAGTCATGCTGCTTGCCGCTTCTTGGGTAAGATGGCATGTCGGGATGCAGCAAACGAGAAAATCGCCGAATGGGTTACAAGATACATGTAAAGGGATCCACCAAAGAGTATTATGCCAGGATGTATAGAGTAAAGGAAACGATTATGGAAGCTAACAGTTTAAAAGAAGAACAATACGCCGAACGGCATTCAAGTGGTAATTAGTGGTACAGAAGCAGTTTTGAACATTTGATGAGTCATGGCGAGCAGCGTGATAACGGGTTGACTAACAATACCATCAAGGGTGTGAGACAATGGAGGGTATACACCATCGCAATTCCAGCAGTTGAGCATATACCTACAAATGTCCGATAGATGGATTGGAAGATGAGGATGCGCAGATATTTGGCCGGTTGTCTCGAGCGGATTTTTGATAACGCGGCGTTCTTTTTGGTTTGTATATGGTAATGTTTCTGCTACTAGGGTTGCAGTTGCGGTTGAGGTTGATGAGAAGAACGTATTCAAATACGTAATGGTTGTTTAATTGTATACCCTTTTTTGGGAGTTGGGAGGATGTGTGAGTGGGTGAGGGAGTGAAATGCTTGTATGAGTAATACAGAGCTGATGGGGGGTTGAGATAACGTGAGATTGAGGGGCTGTTTTGCGTGATGGAGAGACAGAACTGCGCAAGTATGAGAGAGGCTTACGTGATGAGAGACATTGTTTTGCATTCATCTCCATCTACAAAGGCCGATTTAGTATCGTGATGAATATATATACGTGTGTTGTATAACGTAGGTGCGTAATTTTCGTGAGTCTACAAGTACCTACCTGGGTAAGTAGTAGTAAGTTGCACCCCACAAAGTTACAATCTGACAGCATCCACGCACGGACGCGCACATACTACGGGTCAACTCGTTGGTGTTGCGCATTGAACCAGCCTCTTTTTGGAAGCCGCAAGAAAGAAAGCGGCCTGGAGCTTTCCGATTGGGCAGCTCGTTTAAGGTGCGTCATTGGGGGCATCTTGATCTTTGATATACCTTGTCCTGGTGCGGTGGAAGGCGATGTGTCTATTATTATTTGTGTGGCTCAACAGGCTCTTATAGAAGGCTACTGTCGTGCGAAATACTTGCTAAAGGATAGTAATTCCCTTTTCAACAACTCTATTTAGCCTCCTTATACCTCGCTATTTGTATTGCCACCTAGTTGCTGCAAAATTTCAATCAACTCAAAAGGCTATTCGAATCCTTTTGGGATGAGGAACCCTTTAAAGCCTGGCTTGTTATGATTAAGGATCCAAGTATTACTGAATCACCTGGAGACCCTACTTTGTCTTAACCGTCAGGTGCATTGGTGGTTTGATAACGCAATAGCGCTTAAGCCTTTGCGAGAGACGGATGCTTCAGTCATTGTCCAGTTCCACGAATTTATATGGTCTCTGGTGGAGACTATATAGGTCGCACAACAACGAACGGTCACTGTAACGAGGGACTGATGCCCGTCAAGCGACCAAGTGGTATGCCATTAGAAACCGCATCCATCAGCCCGTCGTTTATAAAATAGAATGAACAGATAGCTGTAGATGGAATGGATAGCTATAGAAATGCGTATTTTTCCAAATGAAGTAGAACTAATTAATGTCTTATGCCCTAAGAGATGATTTTAGTTAAAGAATTAATTTTAATATAGGTGTATGGAAAGTCAAAATAAGGGTAAATCGAGCTTGTGGCATGGGCTACTATGGTTCAAATAGGAACTCGTGACGATCCAAATATGAAGACTATATATTGAGATCGACAGTGATACGTAGATATTTTGCTGCCAATTGTAGGACATGCCTAAACTTTCACCATAGCTCACACTCAAACTAGTCTTTCTCCCCTTAGAACAAAGATCTAATTATCAGCGGGACGATGAATAAACTTCTCTATGCTTTCATCAAGCGAAATGACCAATTAAGGATTTAGCCTCCCGCTGCTCATTCAGCCCACAGAGACATATCCAGGAAGGACAAATTCAGCGAACAAAGAATCAAAGCTGGAAACTTCGGAGTTACCAAGACTCTGGTACTGTCTGTCAGCCCCAACGCCACCACTAAACACAATTTCATCACTTTCCAAAGAGGCTTTATTTTGGCTCCGACGAATCTTCAGTAAGTTTTTTAGCCACAAAAGACTTGCCGCATATAGACATCAATCAATAGGCTATTGTGCAGACCCAGATCCCTGGGACTGCCGGGCGCCGTCGCCGGTGCTGGTAGAGAGAAATTCGATCCGGTAGCGGGTAACAGGGAATATGTCAAGAGGGGATGCTAGGCGGAGTTTGATAGAATGGCGTTTTTGTTCAAGCTAGGCGCCCAAATCTCCGGGTTCGAGGTGGTTATGGGAAGACGCGAGAAGAGCGAGGTGGCTATGAGCGTTTGATGCTAACAGTAGCTGCAGATCGACAGATAGTCAGGGTGAATGAAGCTATACCAACATGCTTCGAAACAACAATAGCAACGCTAGAGCGAACCAAAACCCGAACAAGAAGTTTCTGTAGATGGTTACCTCTCGGCCGGGCGATGGCTATGGTGGACTGGAGTCAATTTGCCGATGGCGTCGCCTCCCTTTCTCCTCATTTTCCTGTCGGTATCCTCTAATCTTGCAGGAGATGAATAAACGAGACGCCCATTCTCCTCACTTTGTTGGACGCACCTACATGGCGCCGCGCACCGTAATTTCCGCATGTAGAAGTATACCCATTCAAGCCCATTTGCTTTTTTTCGAGCTCTGTCGATCAAGAGCTTCGCTTAGCTCTGGCAAGTTGAGGCCATTCCAAGTGCTTCAATGCTTCGCATTGATGCACTTCATGCTCTACACCTGCATCAATTGGAATCAGCCTCAGCTGCAAGAAAGCCCCCATCCTTCTCTTCCACTGGTGCAGCACGCCGCTTCATCGTCACCAATCAACTAGCCAAAATAGCCAGATTTCCTCGCGTACGTACATTAGTGTCTCCAAGATGATATAGTCTGTATGTGGCATTTTCGAAATCCCAAGACTGTGGTTGACGGCGTTCAGGACCGCTGACACTCCCTTGAATGGCGTCTGCGAGATGGGGGAGTCTTGCACACCCTACGCATCACACGCCCCCTTTTTCTCTCTCTCCCTCTCCTTTGCTCTTCCTTTTTTCTTCTTATTCCCACCCGAGCCACCGCGTTGGCGGCAGACTAGGCGGGACCAGCGCCGAGCCAACAGCGACGGTGCGTATCCCATACCGTGGGCGCGGTGCTGGGAGGGGCGTCAAGGATAACCAACAACAGGAGACTAGCCAGCTGGCTAACATATTGATCGATTGATTGACTTGGCCTGACTGACTAATTGTCCGGCTACTCTGGTTGTGAAGCTGACTTGGCCTGAGAGAGAGCAAGGAGCTGAAACAAATCACCTTTATTTGGGTTAATTAGATTGGGTTTCTTATCAAAGACATGAGTTTCGTCGCCGGTTCAATATGCGGTCCAGCATAGCACTTCTCCTTTTCCAGCCGGCGCGGTCATTGGTCAACTGTGATCAAGCACGGCCAACCTCTCTACCCTCTGCAACACCAGGTTAGTAAACTCATGCTACCAGCAGAAAGGAAAAGAAAGAATGGCCAAAGGGGGAATTGAAAAAAATAAAAATAAAAATAAAAATGTATATATCAAACCCGGCGTCTTTGGGTTCTTTCGTTAAGCATTTCCTATCCGAGATGATAAACTAAAGCTGGCTCCGCCGGCCCGGTAAACGCGCGATTCGGACCCGCGGTCCGGATCAAAAGACGGCACCACCACCGGAATCTCGCCTATGCAACGCTTAGATTCTCCCATTGACAGACACAACAACCATTGAAAATGATCTTTTGACGGATTTTTTTTCCCGAGTGCGGCTATCCGTGAGAGGGGGCATAGGGCATCTATGGGCTTGTGCGCACGAACATGCATGGAAAGAATACTAATAAGAATGGAAAATACTCCATAGAGGGGAGCTGTTTGTGATTAGATCTGAGGGCGGCTATGTAATGCATGTGTGCACTGACTGATGACCAGTACCCAACATCCAGACCTTATTTTCACACACACACCAAAGATATTGATCCCAAATGCGGAGTTAAATCCATATCAGTATGCATGTTGTATGCAAACTCTGGATGACGTAGGCAAGGCTGAATCTGATGGAGCTCAATGAGGGTCTAATATCGAGTCAAGATATCTAAACCCTCTCGCCTCTGTCTGACATGTAGCGTTTCGTCTTCACAAAACCAACACGTCATTACTCAACTCAACGACGCAGACGCCCTTCATGTGTTGCTAATTTCAAATCGGAGAATTCCTGGCACGTTCTTGCTGCTATTCATAAAATTCACCGAGGCCACGGTCCGTCCAACAACACAAACAAAGAAACAGTCATAGCCGAACCACCGTGTGCATCATCAATCCGGCACAATACTCAACTTTTCTGTTCTATATAGCAGACAATGTAATGAAAGGAGAAAATCTTGCCAAGACAAGAAGAAAAGAAGAGGAAAATCATTCTTATAAGCAGGCATCAGTGCTGCGTGCCTGCTTGTATACCCACCTCATCCATTCAATAGGCTATCGCAAACAAAGAAGCGCAACGGTGGTGGAGAATAGCAAGGCGGGGCAAATAACTATACTCATTTTCAAGAATGAGCAATTGCAAACGCAACATGGACAACTGCGTTGCTCAACACATTCCCATGGCCACGGTCAATATTCGCCGCACGGCCACGTCAATGGCAATGCATCTCGGTTGTCTTATTCTGTCCCATCTGACTCCACTGGCCACGGAGCACATAGGCGCCCTTCCTCGTTCGTATATGTTGTGCCACGTTTCTCTCATGGTTAGATGAGAAGTCTCCGTATATCAATTTCGTAGGCCTCTTGAGATTCAGAAGGGGAAACCAAGGACATTCAATTTATGTCGGCCCGTCTGTCTCATATACACACAATGCCGATAATGATTGCGGCTTAGGAGATCTCGGAAATATGACATATAAACACAGGTGTTTTGAGGATACCCTGAACCTCTTTCTGTCAGTTGGATTGAGGGACAATTCCTGCGGTAGTCATGTATACACGCCGGACGATTACCCTGGTCAACATTCAAGATGCCATTCAGATTAGCAGGAAACTGGTCAAAAAGCCTTTATCCGACCGCTCTATTCCATCCAGCTGGTAATCAATGGGGCGTGAATTAGTCGAGGAAAAGAGAATAGGAGAAAATAAGTTAAGCGGCATGGCTAACCGAGAGGGCTGGTGGGACGAAATCCTCGGACCATCTTTGGGCACCTCGGCGTGCTGCCGGCGTTCAAAGCTCTAGGGAGCGAGCAAAGAGCTGAAAGTCGCCGAGGCGGTTGCAATTGCTCAAATTATTTCTCTTTAAGTCTGGGTGGGCAGAATAGCGCTCGACGCTGGCTGCGCTTGGGGGACGGGGTGAGGATAACGGGTTTTGTGGCTATTGATGGTGATGGAGCCGGAAATGAGATGGAGCTCTTTTGGTGTGGGTTGTTCTGTCAATCGACACTAGTAGCAGACGAGGAAACGGGAATAAAAAAAAAGGGACGGGTACAAGAAGAAGTATAATGACGGGAATGTGGGGTCATCGTCAGAATTACAAAGTTGAATTATAAGGCAATATGCATCGAGAGATACGGAGTAGACGTAGTGGCAAAGAATGGCTATGTGTGATTCAAGCTAAGCGCAATGCAAAGCCGAAAAAAGCAAAATGGAATGGAAGAATAATGATAGTGGCGGGACATGAAAGGAAGCAAAAGTTACACAACAGAAATTCTAGCAAAAGGCCCGAGAAAATGCAAAAAGCAAGAGAAGGAAAGTCCAGCCGAAAGAGTCACGCCATTCGACATCCACGGCTCTCTAGACTACCAAGGCAAGTGCGACTCGATAAGTCTTACTGGAACCAGAAATACAAACGCCCTGACTCGCTCCTGCTAAGGTGTACTATAAGCAGCTACTGCCAGAAATCGGAAGACGGAAGGGGCAAAGTGGAAAGCATAAAACAGAAAGGCGACAGACAGGGAAGGAGAGATCACCCGCTTCGGCGACTCGCCCCGCTATATCCGGGCCCCGGGACGGCGGGCGCTAAACCACTTTGGCACCTCAATACGGACAACAATAGCAAAGGACAATAGCAACCCAAAAGCCAGCTAAGACGTCTCACCCCCTCCCTCATTTTCCTTGTGCCAGGCAAACCTCTCTATAGCACTGACATTTGATTTTGTTCACGCCACAATTCTCAGACAATACGCTGCTGGGCCGGCGAATTGACTGCATGCCGCACCCCGTTGCGGCAGTTGGCCGACAAGCAATCGCCGACAAGCTGATGCCGCGACCAAGGGCCACAGTGGCATCCTTACGAGCACTCGCACGATTCAATCATGCGGCACGAAGCACACGAATGATATGATGCCTTCATGCGACCGCTAGCTCGATGCTGGCATTCCAGCCAC
>PXNZ01000553.1:0-33977 GCA_003012085.1 Trichoderma brevicompactum | reverse complement strand
CCCTTTCGCCTTACGTGCCGTTTGCAATGCAACCTCGATAGCGTTTACACGCCTTCTTGTAGGAGCTGTTGGGCTCGCCCGGGGGATCCGATGGTCTTGCTATTGTTTCTGGTAGCACACCGCATCAATTGCAATCGATTCCAACTCTACGCAAACGCTAGCTGCGCTGGGCACGGCAACGGCAGTCTTAGCCATGCCCTCCCCTCTTTCTTCCCGGCAGGGCAGGGCAAGGGCACTTTCAGCGGTGAGCGCCAAAAAAGCTGGTGGCCGGCAATATTGGCTTCGCGCGTGGGAATAACGAGCTAGCAGCAGATAGCGGCACAGGGCACTTTGCAAGCAGCAGCACCAGGTGGTACTAGTTACATTAGCATCTGCGTTGAGGCAAGGTTCTATTTATGGCGCGCCTGTATCAGGATCCATCAAAACGCATCTCATCTGAAACGGCGATGTCAACAATTGAGGGCCAAATCGTATCCAGAAAACCGTACTATTGCGCGCGCCGTCAGTCGAGGCAAGCAAGTATGTACACGAGACCCTGTGGCCCTCTTAGTAATGACAATGCCCGTCTCCATAGCTTCACGCAGCCGCCCAAATGGCCGTCAATCATGACCACAGCGAGATCCGCACAGCCCCCCCGTCCAGGGCTAGGTATCGTATACTTTGCCATGTGCTGGGCACGCAACTCCCAGGTATACCCCGGCGCCTGTCGCACACGCCCCCTTTAACGAATCAGTTGCCCTTCTTCTCGCCTTTCCAATTGCCTTCTAAAGGGCTTCCCGTACTAGAAGCCGACAGATTCCGCAGCCAATAATCCGTACGGTGGGGAGCAAAAAATCTGCAGCAGAGGCAAAGGGAGAGAGGAAATGAGCCGAGCCAAGAACAGGTAGGAAATGCGCAAGGCTTGGCTCTGTGCCCTATTGAGCCTCCCCAAGAATTCGCTTTATGCCCACGCCCCCCCTTCTGCCCAGCCCTCATGGAAAATGCAGGCCATTGTGCTCCGTACTCCATGCCTTTAGCGGTACGTACCTCCAACACGGCAGAACCCTGTTGTCCGACTCTGGACTCAGCGCGAAGCCCAGGCGGTGCTCCATACAAATAGGTAAAACAAAGGCGCAGAGGGGCCGTTGGGGGAGCATTGCTATCTTTTCAGCGCGCACGTTCGACCAGTCACAGCTGAGGACGGGCTGCTGCAACAGCTCTTGTTATTTCCAAACCCTGCTCGCGCCGTTTGATGCCATTCTGGAGTCGCGATAGTGCCAGCTGCAGCACTTCCCTATTGCGGCACATTGGCGACTCTCATTGGCTGCGTTGGGACGAACTGGGCGACGATGGAATGCATCAATGCAATGCTGCAGAGACGAGACGCAGGAGAGCCAGCTCGGTGCCCGGGTCGAACGCACGGATAGATGGGTATGCTGCTGCATTCCGCAGATACAAAACGCCCTCCTGCTCCGGACGGGAGTAGTTCCGCTCTATTTAGCATCAATGGATGGCCAATGCTTCTCTCGTCACTGGCGTCATGATTTTGCACTTTTACATACTCCATATCTATAACGGCGATTTTTTTTTTTGCCATAACTACCACCTACTAGCATTGCGGGCACTAAATCCATAGGTGCCTTCTAACCTCGTTAGTACCCACTAATCTGCTAGAGTTTTATCTTGCACCTTAAAATTGAATATATAATCTCTTACTCATTAGCAATGCTGCTAACAACCTTTTGTTTACATAACAAAAGTTGCAACAGAAAGAGGCAGCTAGAGAGGCAGGGAAAAAATAATAATCAAGGGTTGCCGCTGGAGTGCTAAGAACTTACTAATTAGGGTGCTTCCCTTTATCAACAAACTAACAGAGCCTGCTCCATACTCCATACCTCCATACTCCATACTCTGTCCCCATCTACTCCATATTCTCTGCTACGAGCCCGCCTCCGTACAAAGTAGTACTTTGCTAATTCGCTTGTACAAGGTATTCCTTCATCTCCACACATTTCATACGAGTGCTGTACATGCTACTTGTACAAGCATGCACTTTCTACACACCGGCCTATAAGGTTCGGGTTATAGTAGTACCTTCCTTACCGCCTCCAATCCACAATTCGCATTTATTGTCTGGAGAAAGAGCAACCACGACCCCCACGGTCCTGACTCGATACAGTCAATATATGACAACTACCAGGCAAGAGTTCCTGGCAACTACGACTATCCAGCACTTGCACTTGGAGCATTCCTAGCCGCTAGGAAAGTTCTATAATTTTTTTTCCCCCTCTTCAGGCGCCATCTAGATGGTCCGTGGCCCCCAACTTTGAGCCATGCAAGATTCATGAGATTTCGCCCGTGGGGGTACCGCGATATGCCGTGAGCACAACTTCCCTTGCAAAAAGTCTTGCTTACCTTGTGCTTTGTGCAGGATGCGTCTCATCGTCTCATACCGGATGCCGAGAATAATACGATAATAGTCTTTGAAAGTGGCATCAGCATGGCATGTTTTGTGATCCTTTGACCGCATCCTCCTTCCACGAAAGTTGCGTCGCTGTTCTTCCTTTGCAGTCGATAAAGCAACCCCCCTCCCCTCCAAAAGTTGCCACGCTTGCGGCTACTGAAGCTGGGAAGTTAGAGAGGAAGTTAGAAGGCATCCCAAAGATCGAACCGCGGCTCGAGCTCCCCATCTTTCGGTTGGAAAAATTGTTCTTTCTGGGCTTCGCCGAACTTTCTAGTGTCTCTAGTCAAGCTTCCCCTCCCACTCCGGTAACGCCCTCGGTTATGCAAGCGGCATCAGTGCTCCTGTGTTCGGTATTACTGGTAGCATTCGGGATGTCGACTCGGCGTGTTTGCAGAATACACTGATCTCTAAATGGCCAAAGCGTGTTCGATGCTGGTGAATTACCAATTTCGTCATATCGACCCCCGGGTTGCTCGACGCGATGGCCATCATACCATTATGATGCAGGTTTCCACTTGCCATAACGAGGACGAGCCGCACGCGCTTGAACTGCACTACTCGCACACTGGGGATATGCCTGCACGGGAAATACCTGGTCTTTGCCATGGAGGTTTGAGACTGTCATGGCTCTTCTTGCAACGTTTCTTCTCTTCTGCATACTGTACGCAAATGGATTTGGCATTGCTGCTGTAAGCGACTGCTGCCTGCACCAAAAATATCATCCGGGAATCGCTGTCCAGCGGCCGTGGGCGAAGCTGTGCTGCCCTCTCGGACACCCCCGAAGCCCTTGAGGGCCGCTTTCTTGACCGATGGATCCTTCACCGGCCTCGCCGTTAAAAATTCCCCGAAGCCATCCATGCATCTCTCTGCCTCTTGGCGCCGTGAAGAAACAATGCGGTCGGCGTCTCAAACGCCTCATTTTCATATTGGATTTGTTTCATGCTTCCACCGGGGAAAAACTTTCTTTGTTTCGCCGTTGGCGCCGCCGCCGAGAAAGCCACGCCCGCGGAGAGTGGCTACTCAGCCATCCGATGACCGTTGCCGGAGCCCGTGGCTTTCTCCAGTCAGCCTCCGTATAAGCTGCCGGCTGCGCTTGTTAGGTAACAACATCGCTAGAGCCAGCCATGGCCGTCGCATCGGAAGCCTCCTCGGTTGCAGCTTCTCCGACGCGATGCTCACTGTAGTATGCATATTCTCAACCGAGAATGCATAGTTGCATAGCGTTTCAGACGCAGGGTCGCAGGACGACTGCAGGACGACTGGAACGGCTGATGCAGATCTGCAGCGGCAGTATGCATTGCGCTTGTGCTGCTCCCTGTACACACTTTGCGTGCATACTAGGATAAATAGAGGTCCTACCAAGATGATTTGGGTAGGGCAGGCAACAGTCGTTAGACCTGTATGTTGCATACGCGTTCTGCAATAGGATAGTAATAGCCTGGTCCATTCTCCATTCGGCCTTCTGGAGCCATTGTCATCCTGGATAATGCCAATTGGCCGGGGTCTGTCTCCCAGGATGTGAGGCACGATCGAAGTCCTTAATGCAATTTCATAGGGGACCTGCGCGTAAGCCACATCAATACGACATGCAAAAGGAAAGCTCCGTATGGCCATTTCCCTACCGGCCTGTGCACGCGCAAGAGGGCGGGACCGGGCTTATCGAGATTGAGGAGACTTTTCCGTTTGCAAGTCGGACGGATGCATTGCGGTCCTTCCCCCCTCCCCATGGGTTCTGACTGGGGAGAGGCTGCACATGGACGTCGATGTTGCACCCGCGCAACGTGGTTCATGTTTCATACGCACGATCCCGGCACCTATTTCGATTTCCATGGACAAGGGCGCTGTGGGAAATACATACAAGGAAACGAGTATGTGCGCAGTACTACCGTGCACTCCGTTTCCATGCTTCCCATGAGGCAATACTACCTCATTCGGCTGCATATGGGGGACCAGGCCTGCGAGTAACATCGGCAGTGAAGCCTCGATCGGCCGATACTGCGAAATGACATCCAATCCTGCCTGATGGATGCTATTAGTATCCAGTACTCCATACTCCATACTCCGTACTACTCGGTATAAGCACAATATGTCGGGCCTATTTGCGCCAAGGGGGCTGCTCTCATCACCTTTCTCTCTCAGGAATCATCTCCGTCCGAGGCTCGGTCTGAACAATGGAGCCGCTATTGGATTACACCCTATGACTATCCCTCGTAAATGCATTCCAGAGAGCTTTCCGCCGCAAATCGAGAGAGCAGAAAGAGAGGAAATACGCAGGGAGTCCCCAGCAGCGAGCTATCAATTGCCGAGGAAGGCTGCTTCTGCTATAAATGAATTCATCGCAGACGGGCGAGCTACCTAATAGGGCGTGCCTGTATGTGATGTCCGTTGTGCTCCTTGCATAGTTAGCGTTGTGCGGGAGATGCTCTTTATTATAACCTAGGTAATGAGAAATGTCGGCAAACTACCAAAGACGGAGTGCTCCGTCCGGAGTTTGTTGACGGGTTGACATATTGACAGCAACTGTATACTTGATATTGGCCTCCATGACGACGAAGAGGATATAGTAGATCACGACTGTGTCATGAAACATAGTCAAACCCTTGATCGCATGATTCGTGATGCCTCGGCTTAGTCCGGAATCCCAGTCGTCGCATGCATGCCAAACGTAAGATAAGCATCATGACAAGACCCGTCATCATGTCAGCGTAGATCTTGAGCCTAGCCATGTTGAGTTGATTGAGTACGATACTATGGTAAAAGTTTCCGAAAGTTGACGTCGATATACGGAGTTCTGCTACGTACGTTGGAGCCTGGGATGGCAATGGAGGTTTTAATTCTGTGGATGACTTTCTGTATCCAAACCCCAACTTAGGTCTGCTATGTTTTCTGTCTACCAGTAAGTCAGAATGAGCCATGCAGTTCTCCATCTGTCTTTGGATCCAAGATTTGATTATTTTCCATTTCATTAATACTTTTTTCTTCTATTCATTGCCTCTCGGCTTTGTTTTCTGTCTTTCATCCACCTCCTCCCCCCTTTGGCCCAAAGCTAGAACCCTTTGAAAGTAAAACAAGAAAAGACAAAAAAAAAAAAAAAAACCAAACGCCGTCGCTCCGAATCTCCAATCCCTTTCAACATGGCAAAAAGAAATATGTATACGTAGTGAGTTAGTTGTACATTCTCTCCCAGCAACCAATGGCCAGCTATGCCGTGACAATTTGTTTGCTCTCTGTTGGAGCATACTTGCACCTTTGTTTCTCCTTTCCAATCGTCAACTCATATTGTTCCCTCTTGCTTTTCCAACTTGACTTCTGGGAGAAGAGTAGCTGGACTTATATCGAGGTCGGGGCGGCGTCTTTCCTCCATCCCTTGTTGCGCATATTCATTTCAATAGACTTCCAAATGTACTCTACGACTTCCTTGTCTCTGAACCGTGAGGCGACATCGTCCTCGCCTCGCCATCGGTCCACGCTCGTAGTCATGACGCGATGGCCCCAGCCGCGGATGTTATCCGGCGGCTGGTCGCCCCTCCATCCGACGAATACGCCCATGGTATGCTTGAATAGATCATTTGGGTTGCTCCACTTGTAATTCTTGAACTGCCACGTCTGACCTGTCGTAAACACCGCAACGATGCGGTTCCAGTATTCAGGCTTGAACTGCTCCGACCCCTCAACGAGGATGAAGCGCATGGGCCGGTTGGGATCGATGCCGGGAATGATGCGCTGGACGTGGAGCATGGACGCGGCAGACGCCCCGGCATCGGGAGGTACAAACTTGCCGTCCTCGAGGAACGAGCGGGCGTTGGACATTCGCAGGAGGGAGGAGGCGGACGGGGAGAGCAGGATGATGGGGTCGGGGCGACGGGAGGGGCCCTTTTGGTTGATGGAAAGGGACTGAGTTGAGCCGACGGCGGAGGAAGACTGCGATTTCTTTTGAATGAAGGGGATGGCGAGTTTTCGAACATGGGAGAAATCCTGGAGCTTAGTTAGCCTGGTGTTGATTGACTAGTAATCATGACTGCATAGCCCAATGGCAGCTCAAGATAGGGTCGATTGCTCACCGTGGGTTTGATGCCCCTCAGGACCGTGTTGCGGTCGCCCATCCGGCGCTCACCATCGTACACACTCGCCAGCCTCGGGTCAATGGTCCCCTTGCCTGACCTGGCTTGCGCAGCCAAAGCCGCAGCGCCCGTCTTCGAGGACGGGGCCGCTCCGGCAGCGGCCGCACTCGTGTCTCCGGCTAGAGGCTTGATGTACTCGCTTTCCTCACTGGCACCCTCTAGCCAAGTGATGAGATCCAATCTCTCGATGAAGCCCAGGTTCTGGACCTTGCCGCTTGACCCATTGGCGGCGAGATCGTCGTTGAGCGTCGTGGCGGAAGCATTGTACTCTGGGATGGCGAGCTCGCGGTTCAGCCAGGCGAAGTAGATACTACGCAAGTCGACGGGCTTTTCGCTGGAGATGAAGCGCGTGGGCGAGTCTATCGGCAGGGCGAGGGCGAGTCCTGTGAACTGCAGGTGCGTGGCCTGCGAGAGGGGCACTTCGGCGGCGGAGGGGTCGTCCGACGCGCTCGGGATGAAGGGCTGGCCGCCGGAGATGGACTGGCGGAGGACGAGAAGCGGATCATGGTCTGCGGGCGCCATGATGGACGCGAGGGGCGCGCTGGAGGAAAAAAAAAAGGATTGGAGCTTTTGAGAGAAAGGGCGGTCCAATTAAGGGCTGTTGAGAGAGTGCGAGAGTAGGATTTTCGATGGTTAGCTATCAGAACGCGATTGATATACTGGGTTGCATTGAGAGAAAAGCCTGCTGATGATGAGGCTTTGGGATCGCGATGGTTGACGGGGAGGTCGAGGTGGTGAAGAGAGGTTGAGAGGTGAAGTAGCAAGGCTGAGAGAGGCTAGCCGCAGACTAAAAGCTGCAGTTGCCGTGTTGGCCAATTAGAATGCAGGGACGGTTCTCGAGTGGCCAGCCCCCGAACACAGCTGGGACTTATTTACTACCGTGATAATACACTTCTCTATTGCATTGGATTAAATTACTCTTCTTATAAACAATAATGGCAATGATGCAATTCAGCCATAAACGATTGCTTGTACTTCACATTATATTGGATTTCAGCAGCGTTACTCGCGGCTAGGAATGGCAGGTTCAGCGTAGTTCCATTTCCGCTGACTCGGCAGATATTGGAGAGTCCAACAAGTCACGGCACACTCCTATATGTTGTCAAGGCTGAATGTAATGCACTTCTATCGCATTTATTGTAGCGTTCTGAGCTTGTTTTACAAATAATCCAATGACACAGTCCCGAATTCTAAGCGGGCCCAGACTCAACTCCGTCCTTTCAAAGTTACCCTTGGAGGCTCAAAAGCAAAAAAAGTAACCAAAAATCTTTTACATGCAGTGCTTTGCAGAAATCCACCAACGCCAATACAGCCGTGCCTTCGTTTCATCCTTTATTTATATACCAAGAATAAGCTTCATGCGCTCGTAGGTGTAGAAGCTCACCGCCGCCAGCGGTATCACCTTGACGTATCCGATTGTGAGGCCGACGAAGAAGCCTCGGATCCCCCGCTCGCGGAAGATCATGGCCGCCGTCTCTCCGACTCGCAGCCTTCGGCCGTCACCGACAGCACCCCCAACTTGCATGCGCCGTCGGATGACCTCCAGGGGATATGAAAATGTCTGGGAGATCATGCCGGCTACGCCACCGGCGGTAAGTTCGGCCCAAGACCGAAGAGGTGCGGCCTTGCCCTCCGGGTGGTTCTTCTTTTTCGGCAGGGTCGTATGCTCGGAGATGGAATGATGGCGGAGCAGGTCGGTCATGGTGTCATGAGTGAGGAAAGACACACCGGCATACGGCAGCATGCCCAGAATGGTGGGGGCGAAGCCTCGGTAGAAATTCACCAGGCCGACTCTCGGCGCAACGGACTCGGCGGCAGCCGTGGCAGAGTCCACAGCTGTCGCAATCGCAGGTGAACTCGGTAGTTTTGTGGTCTGAGCTTTCCCAACGGGTTGTTCATTGTAGATTTGGCGACATATTGATGTCAAAGATGAGCGGCCATCTCGCCGGGTTTCGAAAGCGAGACGGACTCGGACAACTTCTAGGGGGTATGTGAAAAAGACGGATGTCACACCGGCGAGACTGCCGCTGATCAGCCGTCGGAATGGTGTCTCGTGGTTCTTGTTGGGGATAATGACGGAGCGGATCTGCTCATATGCGAGGAATTTGATGCCGGCATAGGGGAAAATTCTGAGCAGGGTCGCTGAGTGGCCCCTGAAAAGCCCTCGGCCACCATCTTGGAGGTATATGTCTTTCATTGCGGTAGCGACTCCGAACGAGGAGCCGGTGTATTTTGCGAACTGGGGGTTGCTGGTTTGGAAGAGGATCTTGACGCGATCAAGGGGCGCCACCGTCGTTTTGGCCTGTTATGAAGCGGTTAGCCAACAATGCCCTGCATACCTCGACCGGCTGCACACCAAATATTGCTTGAAATTCAGACGCTTGGAAGAAAGAACTTACGGCGCATCCTGCGACGCCTCCGGCGACACCGGATCTCCAGACATAATCCCATGAACGAGTCTTTGCGCGTGATGTCAAGGCTTCGTCGTCTGCAGTGGAAACGGCAGCCTCTTTTCTCCGGGGAGCAGAAGCCGTTGCGCCAACAACAGCAGCGCCATGCTGCCGTGCCTTGTCGCGTGCTATTTCGGCCATGGAGCCATGGTCCGCATAGGCGGACGGCATTGCGGCGCAGGCAGTCGCAGTCGCAGAGGCTTGTGATGATAGTTTGTGGGATCGTCAAGGAATTCTATGAAAACGACATGCCCGCAGAGTCGAACAGAGGCTATTTTCAGATGCTCAAACGAAGAAAGGAAAAAGGAGAGAGGAATATGCCCAAAAAGGAACGTTCAAACGGTGAGCGAGGAGGGCAAATGCTAGGGGGTTGCTGGATAATCTCAAGGATTAGGAAAAAGAAAAGCTGCGCGAAGAATCGATAGCGGATGATAACTCCGGCTCCCCACGAAGCGGACCGAGGACGTCATTTTTGCCTGCGCAGAGATGAAGGGTACCTTCTCGGTACATGTGCGGACCGCCTGGCGCCCTTTGCCATTGCTTGGTCACCTGCCCATCTGCGCTGCCCTCGGGCAAGTCACTCGGCAGTCACTTGGCCACTGCTCTGAGGGGAGCTTTTCAGGGACGTGGGGTCTCCGGACTGGCCAAGAGAGCGCTGGAGAAGCTGCCGAGCCGAGGAAAGCCGAAAAGCCGGCTGAACCCATCTATGCGACTGCAAGTCTGTAAGAATTTCGGGACATTTTTTTTTTCTTCTCGGTTTAGTTTAACCCTATTGGATGTTTGCGACTTGGCAAGTTTAGTATGGGGTAGCATCTTCTTTATTTGCTGCAGGTAAAATCCGGTATCCCGCACTTGCATTGACCGTTCATTGGCCAATCTTTGCATCTCCGTGCCTCTTCATTGGTCCGATGGACAGACGGAACTCAAGCCTGCAGCTGTGAACACGAACCTGCATGCAGTATCCGGATTTTACTGGTAATAGTCACACAATGCTTGTATAATCAGCCTCTTGCGTTTTAAAGTGATGGCCTCCGAAAGCGCATCTGAGGCAACAGTCGGCCCATCGTCTTCAGCACCATCACCACCACCATCATCGTCAATACTCTTCCAATCCGACAGCTTCGTCCTGCTTGACATCCCCAGATCGCTAGAAGAGGCCCAAGTGCCCCCCGGCCATCAGCCATCGGCAAGAATCCTCTCTGGGGCTCCACCACTGAAGCCGTTCATCACCCCAGAGCCGCGAGATGGGGCTGCGGCAACGGGTCATTGGCTGCGCAGCTCGCAGTCTGCGGGAGCCCATATAGCCGACTTGATGGCTGCGGCAGCCGTGCAGAGCGCTCTGGACCAGCTGCGTTGCCGATACTCGGGGCCGTTTTGCCTCCCCCGGCTTTGTGATTCCCCAGATGGGTCCATGCCTATGGCTGTCAATACTGGTGATGCTAGTACTAGCACTGATGGCACTATTAGTGCCTCTCCCGCTGTTACTACTCGTACATCGCTGGGGGCATCATCATCATCACCATCCTCGGCCGGGATACCCCTTGGAAGTGAGTATCTACACGGATCTATCCAGGACCTGCGACAAGCATTCATCGACAGAGCCCCCCAGTTTCGTCTCATTGTCCTTGACCCTCCCTGGCCAAATAGATCTGCCCGGAGGAAGAAAGCAGGCAGCTACAACATTGCTTCTAATCTCTCAGAAATACAGCACCTCCTCTCCAACATCCCTGTGCCCTCTCATCTTGCTTCCGATGGCTTAGTGGCCATGTGGATCACTAACAAAGCAAGCGTTCTCGACCTTGTCACATCGCCCAAAGGTCTCTTTGCGTCCTGGGGTCTTGAACTGGTAACTCAATGGACGTGGCTCAAGGTCACTTCATCAGGTGAGCCTTTATTCGACATTGAGTCGGCGTGGCGAAAGCCATGGGAGACGCTGCTCATCGCAAAGCGTGTCGGTGCCAAAGCTCCGAGTCGTCTTAAGCCTCAAGTCATCGTGGCGGTGCCGGATATACATTCACGGAAACCAAATCTTCGACGGCTGTTTCAAGATAGTCTTGGAATGGATTATCTCGCATTGGAAGTATTTGCCCGTAATCTTACCTCCGGCTGGTGGAGTTGGGGGGACCAAGTCTTGCAGTTCCAAGCGTCAGAGCATTGGATCGACGTTGACGATTAATACGAATATCATGACTCCATTGCCCATAGTAAATCATAGGCGGAAAGCCTTCTTCTTTTAATATCCCTCTTTTAATTTCCACAGTAATATACATACATACGTGCACATGTTATGCGTCTAAGTCATACACTGGCTGGTAGCCATATTCTCCCTTTTCCTGTATATCCCAATACGTTATAGGAAGAAAACGTAATGCTTGCTTCAAAAATTTTCACAGTTTCCAATTTTTTTCATTTCATTTTTTTTTTTCATGACGTTGCTGTCGTCTCTGTCGTCTTCCCGACCTTGTCTTTCCCTAAGATCTGATCCCACCTGGGGTCGAGCACCACATCGTTTTCCCACTTGACTTCTCCTGACAGCATCTTCTTGGCCAGCTTGCTCAGTTCTTCTCGCTCCTTGGGCAGCGGCTGCTGGCTCTTGAGCGGGATCTGGAATCTCTGCCGCACCAGCTGTTCCTCGTTCCTCTTCTCAATGGTATCCTCGCGCATCTTCCACAGGTCGTTGCTCCAGGGCTCCAAATCAGTAGGCAACTCGGGCCACTGGAAGGGCTTGGCCAGCTCGACAGTCATAATCTTCAGGGGCTGCGGTCGGTACCAGGAGCGAGAGCTGGTGCTGCGCTGGGTGAGGGGCTGCTGCTTGACGTAGGATCGGACGGTGGTGACCTCGACGTTGTACAGATTCCATAGGTAATCTCTCAGGTCGAACTTTGTGAATCGCAGAGGGACCTTGAAGCAGGCCTCGTTGGGCGGGAGGTGCTCTTTTCGAAGCATCGTGATGACATGGTTCGGCCTGCAATGGTTGTGCATGAGCATGAGTTTTGCGCAAGGGAAGAAATACTGCGGAAATTGGCATACAGGAAAACTTGCTTCTGTCCCAGCTTGAACGCGGGCAATTGGCGCGCGACCGTCTTTACTGCCTCGGCCATGGCTGCGGCAGTCTGAATGGATCTTTGGTTGATGCTATACAAGCAGCCAGTTGTGCAGGCCGGATTTCGATATCTGAAGTTTTGCCTATGTGGGGTCATTCATTATTGGCTGATAGAACTACAGTGCATTAATTTTTGAATACTGTATAAATACACTGTAAGAGTCTCTAGATCCTACCAAGTACAAAAGGTACGAAGCAAACAGCACGCCATATTATTTCAAGGCATGGTGCATGCAAGTGGATGCTTCCTAAACTCCTCCCAAGGATTGCTAGTCGTCGCTACTCAACTGTCGATACAACGAACCAATCATGGCTCGCATTTGGTATTGTCTGCACTCTCTTTTTTCACCAATAACACTCGTTCATGGCCGCCACATCTTCTGAGCTTCAGGTATGAAGCATCTCAGTGGCAATTTCGAGATGCCTATCTGGGTGCTATGTACTATGATTACTGGCTGTAGAATAAGAGTTAATTTCTGGAATGTATCGGGACGACGCCATTTTCTATATTAGTAGCCCACATCATGTTCATCAGTCTCTGTTGTCTCACCCGCGATTAACCTAAGTTAATTGGTTAGATCCTCTGATCGCAATTGAACACACATTCTCTCTTCTGTTTGAGACTTTACTAGAGAATAGCGCAACATGGCAGCTCAAAGAATCGAGCCTGAGATTGTCTTGTACGACTTGGCCTGCATCAAGAACGTCTGCTTCTCTCCTGTTGTCTGGCGCATCCGCCTCCTCCTCAACTACAAGCAGATTCCATATAGGACCGTCTTCCTTGAGATGCCTGATATTGAGCCCACGCTTAAAGAATTGTGAGACTACTTAATTTTATTCTGCTGTTTGCTCCGCGTTTGCCTGCATTGACACCTTGCCCTTGACTTTACTTTATCTCATTGCCTCTCCCGTTTCTGTCACGCAAACACACAATCTCTCTTCAATCTCCAAACGTAGCTTCTCAAAACCTTACAATAGCGCATGGACAAGCTATTGACATGAAAATCCGCAGCGGTTTACCCCCTCATGATCCTGCCACGGGCAATATTATAAAATACACAGTCCCTGCTATCCACCATGTCCCAACCAACAAGCATATAATGGACTCGCTTCCCATTGCTCAATTCCTTGAGGCTACCTACCCAGACCCGCCAGTACCGCTCACGTCGGAGCTGGGTGACGAGATCGTGCTCAAATCACGTTCCTTGGTAGGTCCGATTGTCTACAAATCATTGGTGCCGCGGGAAGTCAACATCCTGTCACCGCGCTCGGGAGAGTATTTTAGGCGCACGCGCGAGGATCGATTCGGGCGCCGGCTGGAAGATCTGCTCGAGAATGAGGAAGAGCGCTGGAATGGGGTGGATGCTGATAGGCGCATCATTGGCGATCTGATACAGACGAACAATGCTGAAGGACCGTTTATCCTTGGTGTCCGGCCAAGCTACGCTGATTTCTTCATCGCGGGATCTCTCCAGTCGACGCGAGTGATTGATGAAGGGGTGTTCCAGAGAAGCCTGACATATCCTGGGTATAGGGAGATATATGAGGCATGTCTACCTTATATGGAGAGGAAAGATTGAGAGCAAGTCACTTTTCAGGAGAGAATAAAGATTCACTCGTGCGGTTAGGGAGATGGGACTGAGCACGCATTGCGAAGCACATTATTAATGTATAGATGCGTTCTTATGATAAACACCTGTTTCCTCGAATCGTCGTATAATATCCATTTGCTTTGTTACAATCATTGGCGCTCCCTGCTGCTGTCTTTCCATGAGCTGGTGAAAGCGAGGATGTGATTTTGTCACGTGGGAAAGGAAAAGGAAAAGACTTCAGCCAACTCTGTACCAGTTGAGGTTCAGAGTGAACCTGAGTCAAGCATCATCCAACATACTACAAGGAACCATGAGTTACTTGAATACAAATCCTTGCTTTTCGTAATGAAAGCTGGAGAGTGAGAAGTACCTTGTGTTAACATCATGGGTACGCACCGCCTCTGGTGTTGGTACATGTGTTTGGTTTCTACCTTATACAACAAAGCTTGCAGGTGTCAAATAAACCAAGCGACGTAGAAAGATATGGGGCTTAACATTGATTCACTCACGACTGATGGGGCCAATTGAAATATCCCATCATGCTGCACCGTTTGGAGAGCTCGGCTTGCCACAGCCGCAATGTTGGTATCCCGTGCTCTGCAGTTCCTCCTTTTGCATTTACAGCCGCTCAGCACTGGCAAATGGCCTCTCCCAGTAGAGGTACCCAAGATACCTATAAGTGCATTAACATGCCCCTAAGCCTAGCCCAGGGTTACCAAAATACCAATTCTCACAGTCAGCAGCCGCAAAAGCAAAACTATTCATCAGCAAACGCATCTTGCCGCCATATAATAAGGGGCATGGAAGTCAATCGTCTGCCTTTTCTTTGAGCAGTATGCCTGAACCACATGACCTTCATCATCATCTTGACCATGGAGACAGCGATGGCGAGCAGCGAGACCATTTCCCGAACGACTCTTGGGCACAGAACCCTTCAGCGCAAGAACGCTACAAGATATCGCGAGGCGCCGCCCAAGAGTCGAAGCACCACCCCGCGGAGCTCCCCATATCGATGCTCAACTTATCCCAAGAAAGCAAACCAGTCGCCGGTGAAACTACGAGCAGATGAGGATGAGACCGATCGACTTGTCAGCAACAGAGTCCTGGCAGACATGGATAAGGAGAAGAGGAGCTATCTGGGCAACTTGGAGTGGGCTGAACAAGAAGAGAGGCTGTTTGAGATTCTGTTCCTGCGACAGGAGATACCCCTCTTGCCACTGCACTGGGAGGTTGATTTTCGAGGCGTGCCTATATCAGGAGATTGCTTCTGTTTGAAGAAAGGGGTGAAGCCTATTGTTTATGCACACACAAGCGGATTCCGAGGTGAGAGATTCCCCCCTCCCACTTTCCCGGTGTTGATTCCCTGGATAAGGGGAGCTTAGGAATGTCAAGCTGATATGATGCGCAGCGACCACGGCACTGACGAGATTAATCGACCTCACTGCGAATGTCCGAACGGCCTGCCAATCTGGCCTGCGACAAAAGGCACCCCCGATGATCAAGAAGTGCTTGGATAAATACATCAGCTGGGCTGCCGAGGATGGAGGCTACAGTCACTTGAAATACACCCCTAACATCACCGTCGAGATCATTGACAAGAGCGTCGAAGAGTTCGACATGACAAGCGCCATAGAAGCGCGTATGCGAGACTTGGCAAGATCACACCGCAAGCTCCTCGCCATTAACCCGGCGCAGCAAGATAGAACCACTGATCCGGATATAGATAGGGAAGTCGAGATGCAAATCAAGAACGAGGCAGAGGCTTCGAACGAGCAACAACACCACCTCGCCAAGAGGAGTCGGTCGTGGAGGACGTTTGGTTCACGAATGATGAGTAAGCTGTTCAGGTTGATAACGTCACGTCCCATCATAAGGCCAGAGTCTCACGGGGAAACATCAGTGATCGAGGGCGAGGATGATGATCCGACGGCTGCCGAGCAAAGCAACCAGGCAAAGGATTTTGTATTTGTCAAGACTGAAGAAGAGGAAGACGCAGGAGTTCTCATCAAGGAGGAGGTGTTTGACAATTCGGACGACGACATCACGATGGCGGACATTCCTCTAGCATCAGCATCTCTCTCTTCCTCGTCCCCACCATACCTCCGTCCTCCGCCCGTCATCTACGGGTTCTTCGTCGTTGCTACTAATGTCCTCCTGCTGACCGCCGATTCCGCCAAGGACGAACACTCGATGAATCTTAGCTTCCATCTCGACATGGACTTTCAGGACCGGGGCCAGAGCGTGTGGAATGCCCTGACGGTGGCGATTGTAGCATGCCTTGCGAGAGACGACATGATGACGAGGATGGAGGACTTTGAAGAGGAAAGAGTGGCTGAGGAGAGCGATCCAGATGCTTGATTTTTGACTTTTTAGGGGCGAGGTGGGATTGTGATGGACTTGGATGAAGTAAGGGAAGAGGAGGCTGTTGTTTGTGTTGCGTTGCCCGGAAATTAGAGATGTCAGATATATGCGTTTGATACGAGGCTTGTTATTTGTATTGGTTTTGTCTTTTGTCTGGCTGAGATACCTTGGGCTGATAATGTTTCGCCTTTATGGCCAAGTAGGTGGTAAATTAAATTCTATTATTTCGAGAAGAATGTATTACATCTCCTTGATAAAGGCTACCCCTCGCTCTGTAATATCATCATGCTCTGTGCTAAAACACAAAATAATCATAGCACATCTAACGTTTCAAAAAAAAAAAAAAAAGGATAATGAACAGTAATAAAACATGTTGGAGATTTGGCACGTATGTCCTTCCCATGCCCTCTATCTATATCATATATCAAAGAACCCATCTTATCATCCCAGTTCTATTTCCCCCTTTTAAACGCCTCACGCAAATGACCGGGCCTGCTTCTACGCCGTCCCGTTACCACCCCTATTCTTTTTTTATACTTGACTCCTCTTCTTCTCCTCCCCTTCTTCTTCCTCTTCATCTAATAAATCTGTACAAAATAACATCTTCTCTCCGTATCCCTCTTCTCTTCTCTTCAATGCTTGTTTTATGTCTTCTCATCGTAATGCTCATGCCGCCACTATCATGTACAAACCAAAAAAAATTAAAAATAAAACAAATATGAGCAAACGAAATGTCTTTTTTTTACAATGCAGCTTCGGTCTCAGGGCTCTCTAGCGGCATCCAAACCTCTAGCTTGTGAAGCAACCGCTGATACAAGAAAAGCATGCAGCCGCTCTGGATAAAAGTCCATACGCCTCGGGGCCCAACGCCGCGGAACCAGCCGCTCACACCTTCAGTGTGGTAGATGACCCTCAATCCGGTGAGGACGGACGATGTCTTGAGCGCGATGGCGCCGGGTCTGGGTCTGTGCGTGCTTGGCGACGACGTGGATATTAATCGCTTCTGAGGGTTGGGATCTTTCGGCCGGTGTGAAGATTCGGGTTCGGATGGAATGTTGACCTGCGTTTGCAGACGGGTCTTGACGACGTCCAGGGGACATGTGATGACGCCGGCGAGACCACCCGCGGCAGCGCCGGTCAGGAGCTCCAGGGGCACGCCGATGTCGCGGCTCTGCTTGTATATCCTAGACCATGCCTGGAACTGTTCCCAGAACATGAACTGTAGCGCGGAAAAGGGCAAGTCTCGGTATAGAGTGGCCTTGTAGCCGTAGAAAAGCGCGGATGCACCTTCTGATCGGACGATTGTTCGTGCGGCGTCGAGGGTGCCGCGGTAGTTGTACCCGGAAACGAAATGAGGATTGTTGTAGCGGCCCTGGAGCTGCAGTCGAGTCTTGAGGACTTCGGATGGCACGTAGACAATGGAAGCCGCGAGGTCTCCGATTAGACCTGGAAAACGAGGGTTAGTTTAGTGGTGACGAAACATAGGTGTCGCGGATGTGAGATGCGATGCGACTTACCTGCTGAGAGATAGGCAAGGTGGTGCTGAAGCCCATGATCTATCAGGAACCGCTTGCTCCATTCATATGTCCCGAAGAACATCAATGTGCCTGGGAACGAGCCACTCAAAGCTGGGATCCAACCGCCGTATAGGCCCCTCGCAATGCCTTCCTGTCGCCAGATGGTGTAGTACGATCGCCCCAATGAACTATATTTCGGCGGGAAATGCGGATCTCCCTGCTGTCGCGTCTTGACAGTATCCAGTGAATGCATCAGCATATCGCCCGTCGAACCTCCAAGACCTCCCGCAATCATTGCCTAACAAGATCCAAACAGTCAGCATGAAGAAGAAGAAAAAAAAAGAACTCTCTGCAGCCCCTCATTGCGAGACCCCAAAAATGTAACGTCATAGACGACAACCGGCAAAGAACAGTAAAAGGGAGAACCAACATGGATATATGGCGGCCGACCCTCAGCCTCGACATCTTCGCTATGCATGGTATGAACAGGCTTTACAAGCCCCCCTGCACTATGGCTTTCCGACGAGGCAATCGAGTGATGGCCGGCATATCGAGGGGCTTCCAGGGCACCAGCGTCACGGCCAGCCGCCGCACTCGTCGTCGAATCGCTCGCTGTCGCGCTGTCGGGCTTGGTGGTCGCGGAGTTTGGGAAGCCGGCGAGAGGGAATTGCGATGAGCTGGAGAGGCCTTCGGACATTTGCAAAAGAGCGCCCAATTGAGACTTATCGGTGCGAAAAAAGAAAAGAAGAAAAAAAAAGTAAAAGAGAAAAAGGGTCCACGGAAAAAAAACAACAGGCGCACGGCAGCGCAATATCGCAACTTGAAAATTGTCTCCCCCTCTTCGATAGTGAATCAAGGGAAAAGGAGACCAGAGGTGACGAAGAAAAGCAGATTAAATTATGCGAAGGCCTCTATCAGGGTCTCGATGCCTGGCTGAGCGGTCGCGTGGGCTCCCGACCCTTTCTACTGAGAACTTTTTACTTTCTGGCTCCTGATAGGCCGTATGGCGGTTAGGCTCAGCCACATGTGCCGTCCGCCTCCCAGATCCGCTGTGGCGTGACCGGTGAATTTACGGGGTTTTGCTTCGGAGGCGAGCTCTGGCTCATGATGAGTATCGATAACGAATGCGAGTGAATCCGATCAATATTGCGTTGAGGGTATTTCTTCCAATATTCAAAGAATTGAGTTCCCATGTATTGATTGATACTGATACATTGTAATCTAATGGTTCATTCACCCATGACGCCTCCCAAATGCATATGCAGCCATCCCTATCGTACACACCGGTAAGTTGCATGTCTCCCATAATCAGTCCACCAAAGGCCGATCGTGCTCCCACCACTTCACCGGCCCAAACTTGCTCAATGGATACACGATATGCGTCACTCTTCCCGTCAGTAATCTCTTGGAAACCGGCCCGTAAGTGTTGCTGTCCAGACTTGAGCCTGGCGGGCCATCGCCCTCTACCCACACGTGCCCCTGTGGTATCCTCACTGTCGGTACAGGATATGGCTTCTTGGTCTTGATCACATCGCCTTCAAGAGCGACCACTCTCTTGACGGCAATCACCTCAGGATGAAAAGGGCTCCTACGTAAAATTCATCTCATTAGCATACCTTACTTCTCAATTGTCGCTTTTTTCTTCTTCTCATTCTCCTATATCATTTCCATGTCACTCACCTCAACGTCACAACCATGCCCCTCTGCAGATCCTCCTGCGGCGACCACTTGTAATTCAAAATCACGTCCCTCCGAAGCGACGAATCTCGATCCGCATTCATAAACGGATACATTGACGTCCCGTCAACAACCGTCAGCTCGGCCACGTGCAGATTGAACCAGGCAATCACCGGGATCCATGTCGCAAAGCCGATGAGGTTCAACGCCGTTGTCCGCGTGAAGCTCGGAGGACCCCCTGCGCTACCTCTTATTCGCGCCCATAGCGAGTTGAGAGCCATGGAGGCGCTGTGGGGAGAACTGTTGCGAATAATGAATAAATGAACAAAACGAATATGTTGTGGTTATCCCACTGGCTGAGAGACTCGGTAGTTCAATCCATCAAGTCATTAGCAATCTCATATAGCTTTTGCCAAATTTGTAGAAAAAAAGTTGCTTAGTGGTGTCATAGGCACCAGGTCGGGTCTGTTAGTGCCTCTTCCGGGTTAGCTCATCCCACACAGCAGAGCCTCTTCACTCTTGAAGTGACCTCACAGCTCAGGCACCTCAATAACAAGGGGCTCGCTTTCTACCAGTCAAACATTTTGGTCAATCATCACATGTGCCAAGATTATGCAGTGATGCAAGTTAACATTGGTTCATTGATGGCTTTTTTTTCTTTTCAAATAGTTCGATACTCCACGTAAATCAAATATCACGGAGTCTCTGCCAAAATCTACCCCCTTACGATAAGGATGCCGAATTTCACGGCTTTTAGGTCGTCCGTCACTCAAGACGCCATTACCCACCACCAAAGCTTCCTAAACCAAATTCTAGGCTTGTGTCTCTCATTTAATACGAGCGCTGACAGCTTTTTGCTTCTTCTTTTGTTTCTTAAAAGACGTTATCCGCTTTTTCCCTTTCCCTTCAATCGAGTTTGGAACCGCAGTTTCATCGCTGTTGGCATAGATGATTTGCGAGACGCTTAGATCGTCTCGGGGATGTTGTCATCGCTGTCGCTGACACTCTCGTCGCCACTAACTTCCGCGTTCTCACGCTCTCTCTTCTCCATGAGTGCCTGCAGCTCGGCATCATCGCTCTCCGTGACGGCCTTGGGCTCCATCTTAACGGTCAGATTGCCACCTGCTGCCTCGATGCTCGTCCGGATGTCAACAATGGCCTCTTCCAAGCGGGTAATGCCCTGCGCCTTGTCAAGGCACGTGCTGGTAAGCACATAGAGCGGCGGCGAAACGAGTCGGACCTTGACCTGCATGGTCTCTGTGTTCTTGGCCTCGGCGGTTCGCAGCGCAGCCTTGACAGCGTCGATACCCTCATAACCGAAGCAGGTAACCTCAACGTCGGCACGGACCTTGGTAGGCTGAGGCGTAAGACGCTTGCTGATGTACAGCTTCAGCTCGTCGTCGACAACCTGGTTAGGGAACTGAATCTCATCCCACACCTCGGGATTCCTAAATTCAAGTTAGCCTGCTTTCTCCATCTCAGAATAAATAGATCACTTTGATCACGTACGTAATGGACAGCTTGAAAGCGTCAATCGCATGGCCATATTTGCGGTTCAGAGGCCAGGTTATGCTCTCATATAGAGACTCGATCGGCGTTTGGGTCTTCTCGGCAACATGGCGCATGATGGAGTGGACCATCTTGCTCTTGTTGTATCGCTCCTCACACTTAACAATATCCTCGGGAGACACACGTCGTTTTGACAGATCGATATATCCTGCGATTCGACATGAGCCTCAACTTCTTTTTTTTCTTCATTGATTTGGAAATGATTCTCAACACACCCTTCTCCTTGTCCACACGGAGCACCACCACAACCTCGTTGCGCCCGACTCGGATAAGCTTCTGGATACTTCGAATACGTCTTCGGGAAAGCTCAGAGAGCAGGATCATGCCGTCAATGTTGTCGTACTCCAGCAGCTTGACATAAGCACCCATCTCGGCGATCTATTCACCATTTTGATTTTTTTGTCAGATTTCCTGTGCTTCACTTGCTTCCCACTCTCTTCTTGCAGTCAAAGCAAAACCCACCTGCTTGACATTGACCATGACGAAGCTATCGATCTCCGGATACTTCTCCTCGTAAAACCGGCAGTTTGTTAAAGACATCTTGGCGGTGTTTGTCGACGTTGATCTGGGGAAATGAGGGTCGGTTGGGAGAAGAGGAAGTGGGGGGTTTTTAATTGACCCGAGTCTTTCTCTCGTTACTGCTCACGCGAGTATCGATGAGATCGCTTCTAAATTGCTGGAATTTTCGAAATCGACGGCCGGGCAGATATCAAATACTGCGGAGACTCGTTTGTTGTCGATTCGTAGGAAAGGGCGGAAAATCCGTAATAGCTACGTTTCTAAACGATTCGAAGTGGGATGAGGAGTCACAATTTTGATATTTTGCGCTTGAGCCAAACCTGCGTGGCGGGGTGTGGCGGGCTGGACGCCACAGTTACGATTGCTTGTTATCAGCACGTGATCCTCCAAGTAAACAACCAAAGCTTCAACCTTGGGGGAACAACTTACACCGTCATCGCAGAGTGGGCATTGACAATGGCTCCCGGTACGTTTTTGACGAAGTTTGCGAATTGTAGCTTCAGCTTTTGGAATGGATAGCTGACAAAGGAACCAGCAACACAATACGAGCTCTCACCGCCCCCCGGGGACGCGGTATCGTCGATCGCATTCGCGCCCGTATCAGGAACGAAGCTTCTCGTCTCATCCTGGGATAACAAGGTTTACCACTATGACATTACAGACGGCCCAGAGGCTTCAAGCCTCGTAACCACATATGAGCATCGCGCTCCGGTCCTAGACGTTTGCTTCGGCGCCGACGACAACGAGGCATTCACTGCAGGCATGGACTGGACGGTCAACCGGTACTTGTTACCCCAATCACGAAGGTCGAACCATTGGGCCATCGCTGACCATGAGACCATAGCCTCAATCTTGAAACTGGAGAATTGACCGCCCTAAGCAAGCACAGCGCTCCTGTCCGCCGCGTCGTATACAGCAAATCTCACGGCATCCTCGTCTCTGCTTCCTGGGACAGCACCCTCAACCTGCACAACCTCAACGATCCATCCAGCGACCCCATCACCATTGCCCTCCCAGGCAAGCCTCAAGCCCTTGCCGGTAGTCCTAGCAAGATCGTCGTTGCTATGACTGGCCGCATCATCAACATCTACGATATCAACGCAATTGTCGAGCTGTTCCGCACCGGCAGCAATGAGCTCAAGCCCTGGCAGCAGCGCGAGTCATCCCTCAGATACCTCACCCGCGCGGTGTCTTGCATGCCCAATGACGCCGGCTATGCCACCAGCAGCATTGAGGGTCGTGTTGCGGTCGAGTGGTTTGAGGATACGGCCGAATCGCAGGCTAGGAAATATGCTTTCAAGTGCCACAGACAAGCAGCTCCCGATGGTGATGGAGATATTGTGTATCCGGTCAATGCGCTTGCGTTCCACACTGTCCACGGAACATTTGCATCGGGAGGTGGCGATGGCACGGTGGCCTTGTGGGATGCAGAGGCCAAGAGGAGATTAAAGCAGTATCAGAAATTTCCCAACAACGTCGCCGCCCTGGCGTTCTCGAGTGATGGAAAATATCTAGCTATAGGCGTATGCCCTGGATTCGAGACTGGGCAGGACGACTACAATGGTGCTGGCCAGACATCAGTGTTCATCAGGGAACTAGGCGATAACGAGGCAAAGGGCAAGAGCGCTAAATAAATGATGACGAGCTGCGCGATATTGAGGCCCAATCCGAGTCGGCGTTCGGGTAGGATATGGATATTTGTATTTGATGACAGCCATGTGACAGTTGATATACATCGACCAAAGTAGGTATGTAGATACCCATTAATACAATGAGATAGTTACAAAATTTAACTGCTGTCATATCCCCCAGTATCTTGAGTTTCCTTGTTCATGCTCAGCAGATATAAAGAGTAAGACATCATCACCTGTATAATATGCCCTGCTTAGTGGGCTTCCTGCTTCCCCCTCTTTTCCATTGGCGGCGGATGGCCGCGAATCAATTCGATTCCTTCAAAGCCGTCTAAACACCGATACTTAGTCGTTCGTGGTTTTAGCGGCTCTACTTTTACTTTCGGTTGTCGATACTCTCTACTTCGCTCCCCCCTTCGAAAAGAAAACCTTCCTTTTCTAGATATATCGTGAAGCGAGATTGGCGATTGCGACGTGGGCTTCTTAATCGGGGGATCCATGGAGGAGGTCTCGCTGCTTTCTGGACTTATCTCTGACGGGCATAGAGAGCCTTCTGAATCTTGGGACTCTATGTATTCTGATTAGCATCACAAAACTTTTTTCAGTTTTTATGTTACGCACGCTGTATGCTCGGCTCCTCGAATATTTCTGTCTTTACCTCTGAGCACTTCTCACAATCCAAGCACGTTGTATCTATGGCGTTATCAAACGCAAAGGCTGTCGCTGGCGGGGAGAGTGTCCCAGATGACGTTGCTGGCACCCTATATATCATCAGCATCTCCCTTACGGTCAACAAGTCTGCATTGACTGACACGTCAAGGTCTTTGAACTCGGCATGAATGAATGGAATAGTGTTCGCATCGTTGATGATACGGAGCGCCAAAAGCTCATCAAATGCCGGTGTGCTTTTCGATCGCCCCGTCCACCTCTTTCGAATTTTAGGGCTCTCCATGATTCAGGCTCTTCTTTGTCGATAGTTGTCCACGAAAAGATGATCTGGCTGAACTTCAGCGTGATTATGATCAGACTATCCCACTCGAATACACCTGGTGAATGATAGAAACGTAATTTCGCGACAAATGTGGCGTGCTCTCTGGTTATCACACGGCATTAGAAGCTATTGCTTTTCGATGTCGTAGAGGCGAATAAAGAAAATTTTGCACCGGAACAGCTTTTGGGAGGAGCACAGATAGAATGAAAATGCAGGAGCTGACGAGGAGTTTGATGCTGGGGCGGCTCCTTCCACTTGAGCATAGGCCAATAAGGAATCAAGCCTTTCGCTAAATGCCCGTGAGCTCAACACCACTGACAGCTGCTCTTGTATTCGCATCCAGCCAAGGATCACTTCCATGAAAAATTTCAGAGAAAAAAATATTGAAGCGATGAATTTTCTTTGTTTCATATCCTAAGATATCTAGCTTAGGTGCCCCAACGAGTGGTAGCTTGTCAGACGATTGTTGTCCTCCAGTCCGCTCTTTTCTCATTATCAATACATATAGGTATATAATACTCAGCAGCTTCGTATCAACGACTTGCATTTCTCTCCCGGTCTTCTTTTAATTCACCAGCCAGCGCCAGAATGCATACCATGCTCATAATAGCTATGCTGATTGTTCTGACGTCCTGGCAACCATCTCCAGCACGACGACTTGAAGCGGACGCTCTACTCCCCTATCTTTGTCGGTGCGATGGGCTGTAGAAATGATCATTAGGAGGGAACGTCATTGAATATAACTGGGTAGGGATCAACCAACCTTAGGATCGAGGACATATTCATGGTGGGCAGCAGACTCAAGAAGCCAGATCTTCTGCTGGGACACATTAAATTTCGGCCCCCAAATCATGCTGTTGGGGAATCCAATATCGAAAGGATATGCGCCCTCAATCTCTTCAATATCCTCCTCAGTTAGTTGCAGAGTGAGAGCTTCAATGTTATGTTTGAGATGCTCAATGGTTCTTCCACCAACAATGGGGAAAACGTATGGGGTCTTTTGCATAACGTAGGCCAGGGCAACACTCGTAATCACTGTGTTTTTACGGGTAGCAATCTTCTCGAGCACCTTGCTGACCTGGATATCGACCTCGGTGGCTTGTACCTTACGCCCAGCATCGGCATTGCGCTGCTCCTCAGTCTTGAACTTGCCTCCACCAAGCGCTCCCCAGGGGGCGAGAGCCATGCCCTCATCCTTGCACATGGGGATGATGTCACGTTCGAAATCGCGGGATGCAGCAGACCAACGTCCTTGGTAGACAGAGAATTGGCGGAACCCATGGTTTCGAGCGTATTCATTTGCTTTGCTGTGTCAAGCATGTCAGTAAACTAAGACTGCAAGGTGCGAGGTTGAGTAATATTAAAGATGAGCATACGTACCTCACCACCCAAGCGGGAGCGTCGCTGATGCCCAGATACAGCACTTTGCCAGCAACAACGAGGTTGTTCAAAGATTGCATCAACTCGGGGATGGAAGTGGCATAGTCCCACCAGTGCACATAGAGCTATCATGTATTAATATTGCAGACTTAGGATACAATGCGCCGATGTGGAATATCTCACCAAGTCGATATAGTCGGTCTGCAGTTTCTTCAGACTAGCTTCAACAGATGCATTAAGGCTTTTGGTTCCATTTCCGGTGAAATTGGTTGCGATATGGGGACGATTGGGTCCTAGTTTGTAGCAGGTGCTGTACTTGGTTGCAATGACTGGATCGGGTAATTGGTTAGTTGATATTAACCCACAGACAGCTTAGGCTATAATGAAACATACCCATCTCATGACGGTTTCCTCGCTTCTTCATCCAATCACCAATGATGGTCTCAGATTCCTCGAATTGGTAATTGTTTGCCGTATCGATGAAGTTACCTATGTCAATGACATCAGTGACCCATGCGCCAGATACATCCGTAATTGTTCTTCATAGGATCAGACGAACCGCCCTTTAGCAAGATGTTAGCGCTTGTGTAGGAAATGTTACAGCTGTAAGAAAAAGAATAGTTGGTCGAAAGCAACCTAACAATCTTGCTAGACTCACCTGTTCATAGAAAAAGTCCAAGATGGATTCCGAAGTTGCCTTGTCGCAATCTCCCATGAAGCTCTTCCTATGACGAGACTCAGTGATGAGTCTTTCTCATTTTTTCAAGACAGAATTACGAGACTCACCACGCTGAACCAAAGTTCATAGCACCCAAGCAGAGAGGACTGACTCTGACTGAGGCTGTTGGCGACAGCAACCGATAGCGGTTGAGCGGGCTCTTGGGAGCTGGGGGCGCAGGAAAGAAGCTCATGTTGGCGAGATGGTGGTGTGGCTTTTGAATACTACCTGCACTGTCTTGGTTTTCTTTTCCGTGTATTTAGGTAACAAGATACAGCCAGATTCAAGATTTTGCTCTGGAGGATAATCTAGTAGAGAACTGGTGGCAGCGCAAGCAAGTGACGAGGAGTTGTGATGCTTTATAGCTGCATCAAGGCCGCTTAGAGAGCGACAAGTTTTACTCGCCAGCCCCATCCAAAGCCGAGCTTCACCCAAACCCCTCGCCGCTTCGCATCCATCCATTGTGGAATTATGGTACCATACAAACAGGCAATCGCATTGGAGGCGCCGCGCTGGCTTGCAGCAGGAGTTGAAGCGATCGAAAGCGTGGGTTCAGGCGGGTGCCAATTGCCAATTGCGACAGTACAGAGGTACCTCGTATGTAGCAAAGTGCCAATCAGAAGCGCATGTCAGCGCATGTACTCCGTACCCTGTCCCAAGTTCGACAACCCCCCGCCAAGCCTCTGGTGCGGATCTCCAAATCTACACAACTCTCGGCCGAACTTTGTTATTTCCATCTACTCCGTTCCAATGCAGCGTTTCAGCTCCTTCTCTTGGCTTGGGGCTCTAAACTCCGAATTAGAAATACGGCGATGGAAAGGTGCATCCCCATGGAGCCTAGGTCCGCTATACCGCGCGCGAAACATCATTTTGTCGGACCTGGAAGCGGGGTCGTTGTGGAAGCTCTCCCAATAGTCCTTATTAAGGACAGGGAGGCTTGAAATGTCATATTAATAAGACAGGATTGGCGGGCCGAGCAATGCCGCACCGCCGACTAGAGCGTAGCAATGCATTTATCGTAGGGGGGGGAAGAAGTCCGCCGCTGAGCAAACCATTGCGTATGTATCTAGAAGTTGGGCAACGCGATCTGCAAGTATTGTGTTTGCAAAGATACGTTCGGACAGAGTACGAGATCTGTGTGGCATATCGAGACTGAGGTGTGTAATCAATCTACCTAGAGACGACAGTAGGCCAATGCCAAGGAGGCTACCTCACCTTGCATAAGCATAATCTGACTGCCGTTACCTTCTTTTATTAATTTGCTCCATACCATGCAGAGCACATATATAATATATGATGGCATCTGAGAGAGAGAGAGCCATGAAAGTGAGAGCAGAGGGGCTTGTACCCAAAAAGGGCCGGGCATGCACACCTCGCATGTTTGTATGCACTGAACAAATCAATTTACCCGAAGCAGGATACAGCTATGCAACAGAGACGAGAGCTCCAAAATTGATTCGCCCCTGCCCACTAAATTGTTACTCTTTGCACTTTGCACACTGTTCATCTCGTGCAGGAACAGGGCATGGAATCCACAATCATCTGAATGGAGTAGGCCGTAGAAGAGAACGACAATCTTGAGGTATTTGAGCCTAACAGATTGTATTTTCACTTCAGGTTTGCCAATTAGGAATTTATTTACCCTCGCAACTAACAAAATAATAATATTCCGCGTCCAATAGAGTAGGCCATACGAAGTGATCCGTAGTTTTTACTCGCGGATTGCTTTCTTGGGTAACGAGGGTACGTACCTATCTGTCTGCGCCGCACTTCATTCATTTGGCGGGGTGAGGTACGTACCCCAAAGAGCGCCAGTTCTCCCAGACTATTGCCGAAATATTTGCTTCATCATGCCATGTCGAGAAATCTTACGATAGCTCTGGACAAAATCAAATCGCAAATCCCACGACCTGGATGCGCCGAAATCGCCCAATTCGCTGAATACTAGGAGCGCATCTGCAGCTATGGGCCGTCAATATGGCTTCCACTCCTCCCGTACCCTCTAAGGCAGCTCTAAATGCTCTCCGAGGCGTCCTCTTCACAACATCATGCTCAGTCGTCTTCCTTGCCGAGGAGCGCCGCCGTCGACTCAAGATAGCCCGCGCTGCCATTGATAATGCGCGGAAGTTACACACAATCAAAAGCAACAGAGGCGCAGTTGCGCTGAGCGAAAGCTGGGAGGACAGGCTCGCGGATCTTGGGGGTGAGGTTTTATCGCTGCCACCCGCTTCGCGCCCCAGAAATTCCTATCGAAGGCGACGCCGGAGCAACTCTTCCAATCCTCCATTGCATGACTCTAGCGCCGGAGTTCACAGGCATTCATTCGACCACCTCGAGTCCCCCAATGGGATAATATCCGTGGGCGCTGAGCAGAGGCCTACCCAAGAGACACAGATATCGAACTTCGGATTGGATGCGGCTAAGCTTATCTTACCCTTAACTGAGAACCGGCATTCGGATATCTCGTTAAAATCTTTAACGGCTTCTACAATATCAGCCCTTCCACTCCGTTCCAAAGCTGTGGACTCTCAGAAATCTGAAGGAAACATTGACACGCATGTCAAGGTGTCATTACATAGAGATTATGCGCCTATCCCGCGTCATTTTGATTCTCAGAATGGCCCACCCTCTTTGCATGAGCTGCTGCATTTTGATTCCTCAGCTTCGGCTCGCCTTTCTTTGACAAACATGTCAACCCGGGACAGCACCATTCAGCCCCGCTCTCTTGATAAGGCTGCAGAGCTTGAGCAATTACTACAGAATTTGGAAATGCGCCAGTCAGCTCGCACTATGACATCCGAATCGGTAGATTTGGCTGTTTCACAGCTGCAAAGTTTGTCAGAGTCTCGGCCAACAACTCCCAGGATAAGCAATCTCGTCAAATCAAACGGGCTACGATTGCTGCGAATCACGATCGAACACGAACCTGCTAAACTGGCTGCTGTGCTTGCAACCTTGATCCCGAAATTTAAAGATCCTATCCAGGTTCTGTCACCCCTAACTAAATGGCTATGGGAGAAAAAGGATAAGAGAGGGCTAGAACGACTTCTTGAATATCTCTCTGACCGCCAGCAATCGCGGTTCTGGATGCACGGCATGATCATCTATCGAGTACTCTCCGGATTGGATGAAGTCATGGAGAACTTCAAGGATATCAAGCATCTTTATCTCTTGTTACAGAGCGCCGGCTTGTATCAGGGGGTTGTTGTTTCTCCCAATATCGAGTACAAAATACGTCGACTCATGGTTTCAAAGGCCCTGAGAGCGGGAGATGATGCTTTTGCGCAAGAGGAGATGAGATACCTTTGTAAGGTGGATGCCGATGCAGTCAAATCGGATGTAAAGCTTCAAAGTAGGATAATAGTGCGGGAGGCTGCTCTTGGGCATTGGGAGTCGGTCCGTGATGGCATTGAGGCTCTTGAGGGGGCTGACAGCACTAAACCGAGCGACCTGCGATACATGATTGGCAAAATCACAGATGTATTTGTGCAGACATGCTCTTCAGAAGGTCTTGAAGCTTTGCTCAGGAAATTTGTGCGCACTTACAACATACCTCTCAAATCCCGCTGGGTTAATCACGTCTTGGACAGGTACGCAAGCCGCCATGATCTAGAGTCAATGTTTTCGTGGCTCCAGTTTTGCCACGATTCCGGATTCCAGATGGACGACACGTTTATTCATCGCTTCTACTCTGGGTGCCGCAAATATTGGAGCTTCTCCGACAAAACCATTACGAGTCTACACCAGAATCTCCAAGAGTTGTCGTCAACCGTTTCGAAATTCCCACTAAATAAAGCTGATGGGACGGGATCAAGCGATGTGTCATCCGTTCCACTTGAGCCGCACAGTTGGGTGTCTGAGACGGATGCTTTCGAGTGCATGGATTGGCTCTCGGCTCGGAACGAGTGGGAGCGCGTGTGCGATGCGTATGACCAATTACTATCGAGAGGGCTAAACCCATCAATCCGCTGCCTTCGTCTGGCAGTCATAGGCCATCTTAGGAGACAAGACGGAAGTGTTGATGGAGCAGCATCACTCATTGATGAAGCTCGCAGGAGAGGTCTCGATGTGACGGAAGCCCTGACTCCCATTCTATTAGCAAGGCTTGAGAATGGTGATGATGCTAGTGATCTGGTCAAGCAGGCCCTGTTTCGAGGGGCTCGAATTCATGACAGCGTATACAACAAGGCCGCACAAATGCTCTCGGCAAAGGGGGACCTGCAAGGGGCTGCCGCCATGTGCGAAGTAGCGGCAAGAGAAAATGGCAACGGGGAACTCTTGTACAGCGAGTACAACTTTTCCAATTTGGTTTTTGCATACACCGGCTCCGCTAGCTACAAGGCTTTGAAGTCCATTCTGTCGAAGTTTACGTCAGAAGTCCAGTGGTGGCGTGGCAGCAGGGCCTGTAAAGAGAGCATCAAGTTGGCAATGAAGACAACTGCGATGCGGGCTGTAGTGCATCCCAAGGAAAAGAATGACCACCGAGATGCTCTCTTTAAGCTCGACGAAGCCCTGATTCATGTCAAGAAATGCCGCTCCACTAGAGACGATCGACGGGCAGTGACGGAGGCATTTATAAGGGTATTTCGACCTCTGGCGGCTGAATCCGAGCAGACTCCTGTGGACACGCGCAGAATAAACGTGGCTACGGCTGAAACTTTGCTGCTCGAGCCTCCAGAATCGAAACAATTTCAGAGGTCAATTCTGGCGGTTCGCCAGGGGATGGCAGTTGCAGGAGACGCATAAGACGCAGGGAAATAGTCCAAGGTGTGCTTATGATTAGACTCATCGCATCAAACGTACAAATAGCAATATAGTTGATGAAAATCCAGTATATATTTGGCATCAAAATGACCTGAGCACATGTGGTGAATGAGTACATTGTAATCAGATAACCTCCTATGATGGTGCTCTAACATGTCGCCATGTTTTTGTTTGGTTCATGACTTGATATATAGTAATTTTGTTCTGCACCTATTCAATGTAACCGATCATTCAGTATTCGAGCAGACATCGTAAATATATCAGCCAATGAAGCATCCATAGGAATACTGTTATATCTACCTAGTATAGAATCAGGATGGAATACCAACCTGGTGGCATATGCTTTATACTCTCCCAACCGTCCCCAAATCAGCCATGGAACTGCAGCCAATATTTGTGACCAATGTATATAACATCCGACGGATACCACGGAGGGTAGAATAGGGATGGACGCTCCAAACGGAGTTATCAGGGATTCAAAAGTGGGAGACGGCGAACATATAATCTATCCATGTATCCAAACCAAAATATACAAACCTCGGTGAATGATGATGCTCATTGATACTGCTAAACATGTCTGTGCATCATTACCAGCGAACGGGGCTGCTCTTTCTTTCCGGCTACGAAATTATATGCATGAGCAGTGGCTTTCATATCAAGATGATTCATTCAGCTCCAGAACTTTGACTGGTCAAGTCGTTTTTTTCTTCTACTTTCCATGACCGCTACGATACAAATTCCAAGTCAGGCAAGTGAATTGAAGAGGTAGTGTTTACTATCCAAAAGACCAATACATTAATTATTTGTTTATTTCATAGGACATGTTTTTTGGTTTATTCATTTTACATATTCATTGATAATAAATCCTTTTTATCATTTTCTTTTTATTTTTTATTTTTTTTTATTAAAAAAAAACTCATTCCATCATTCTGCATTGCCATGTCTCAAACTTCCTCCCTATCCCTCTTCAATTATCCAAATGATCCCCCCATCGGCCGTCAAATCTATGCCCGGCCACCCTCTACCTACAGGGCCTCGTGATAGACGATCCAAAGGGCTTTGAAGAACGCTCCGTAGGGTTACATTCCTACTTTAGTTGCCGTAAAACGGACCTCACATCTCAATCTCTCAGCCCTGTAATTTAGATCCCATCATGAACTAACGGATAGAGATGGATGCTCCGAAGGAGGAGCATTCCGTAAACGGAAGCAAGCTGAGGAATTCAGAACACAGGGAAATCTGCCAAGGATTTCTTCGGTATCCTCGGAATGGCAGTATCCTGGCCAAGGCCCCTTCGGCATCTCTTTACGAAGCGGTAATCTCGGCGGTTCTCGGTGTTGCATGTACGTTATATCGTCATTCACAGGCCATGGGGTCTTGCGATTTTCCCAAGCTCCACCACGATGAACATCTGAGCTGGCCCGCAACAGAAAAAAGAAAAAAGTATGGCAATTGGGGAAAAAAAACACCCCCTGGACCGCGTATGCCGAGAAACACATGCAAAGCCATGGTTAGTTTCAAAGTCAAGGTGGTGGAAGAGCCGGTTTGCGCCAGTCGGGGAAGCAGATGCAGTCCATCCTATCGTGACGCTAGGCCATTAGCTGCCAAGATTGAATCGCCAAAACACGCCATGTTCAATTTATCTCGTTCAATAGCCCCAAGGGGGCGGTTCACGCGATGGACAAGAGCCGCATCTTTTTTTTTTTTTTTTGTGACGGTACCTTTTTCTGGGGCGGGCGGGCGTCTTTGCTCAGGGCATCTTATTGTTGTTTATTTGCCGAACTCCAGCCCCTCCTGCGATCCGCCAAGTAGCTTCGGCCAAAAGTATAATGCTGCGACGCCAAGCAAGATGTGTGCCTTGATTCGTAGACACATGCTTTGCATTGTAAGTTTTAGCAGGAAACGCTCAATTGGCGCTTATGGGCTAGAGAGTCTGGACGGCCATGTTGAACAGAAACAGCCTTTCAATGGTTTCAATGGGGAGGGCGGGAAGAGGAGCCGCGTCGAAACGGTCGGCAGTTAGTTAGTTGCAGTCTGTGTGCATATATGGAGGCGGGAAGGCAGAAATACGAGAACAGGGCGCAAATGGCTTGGAGAGCATGGCCCTGAAAACTGGACCTTTGTTTTTACATTTCCCGGGAAAATATTCCAATGATAATTATTATTTAATTATTTGATTTATTCGCGTTTTATTTCTTCGTGTCTTGGTGGAGGCCAAGACCCGGAATTGTCTGATGCCGGGCGAGTCAATCATTGCATACGGAATGAAGACAAGACTCCAGCACAATTCAAGTTTTACTGGAGACCACTGGAGACAATGATATAAATGTCATGCAGCAATCACATTACTTGTCACCGATCTCGATATAATTGCGATCGGCTGGCTCGCTGCGTGCAGATTTTCACAGTCCATGGCGTCAAAGCTACGGCAAAACGCTCATCAGGATCAAGAGGCAGGTTGCCTAAAAGGGAAAGCTCCCCAATTTGGGGCACACACTCGACGCGCTGCCGGCAAAACTTTGGCCCTCGTGTTTTGTTATGGCTGTTGCTGTGGCTGGGGATGCGCTTTGCAACCTTTTTTTTTTTATTTGATTGTTGGTTTTATTGGATTTTATCTTTACTTTATTTTTTATCCTTTAAAATTGTAGCTTACTTTTTTTTTTTCCGTTTTGCTATTCAAGGCAAGACACATTATACTAGAGTTTTGTCATCTCGGGGAACACAAAAAAAACCAGGTAGCTTCGTGGAGAAGAGGCGGGGGAAGACAAGTCGAGAACAACACCATGATGTCATGATTCACGATGGCGAGGCAGCCCGGATCAGCAAACTCAACTCACCAACCACCCAAATGCAAATGCACGTGAACAAGTTTAAAAACGCAACATTGCAATCCCCTTTGTCAGCATCGCCGCCTCTTTGCCAAAAAGGGCCCTTATGAAAGAATGCGGCAAAGCGCACTCCTCCTCCACCATTCGCGTAGGCCCGAAAGGAGTTCCGAAGCTGCATCACCGATGACATTTTGTTGCTGATTTTGCCTATTCCCCTTTCTTCCTTCGTCCTTTTTTGCTCACAAGTGCCAAATGGGCCATGTGGTTCGCCACTGCGGCACGGCTCCCTCCGCCTCCTCCTCCTCCTCCTCCT
>PXNZ01000551.1:0-17493 GCA_003012085.1 Trichoderma brevicompactum | reverse complement strand
CCCCCGTTCCATCTGCAGAGCCTGAGACACACTGTCATCCCTCCCTCATGCAGCCGTCCACTTGTAAATACTACTTGTACGAAGTACTACTAGCTCTTCATGCTTGGCTCTTGGCTCGTTGGCATGCAGATGTAAACGCCCATCCCCATTGGGCGCTGTAGATCACCAGGCACACACTCGCAGGCGCCCTCGATCGCCATCCACTCGGACCGGCTCCGCGCCTCACCGACAATATGGCGAAATGCGACGCTCACTCCATCACCGTCTACCAAGTACTGTGCATGTTGCTTGCCTGCCCCCTTGGTGGCGTTTCTTCCGTCCCGTGGGTGCTTCTGTGAAGCGAATGGGCTCAGTGTTGCTGTTCAATGGCATCATGTACACATTAATATAATTACAGAAGACACTCCCCGTAAATACAATGCAATACATGTTAGATGCTTTATTCAACATTCTTTCATCATCAAGATTATCATCATCAATTGTTATTGTTTTCTGCTGAATTCAAAAATTTACTAGTCGCAGCGTCATACACTCCCCATATTTTCTTCTCATTCAACTACTACTTGCCAGTTGCTGCACGGTTGATCATGCCCGAAATTCAGGGGGAAGGTTGTTGAAAAAAAAAATTCTGCTGTGCTCATGACCCAGACTCGCTAAATGTTCACTGCAGCGCCAGCAAAGAAAACACACCGCCCAGAACCGGCCGAGCCGTAAACTCAATACCGGGATATCCTCCCGTGTTCGTGTCATACAGATCGGTAAAAGCTCGCCACGTCGGGGTCTCGTTGATCCACTTGGCAATCAAGGAGATGAACATGGCCTTTGTGTCAGGCTTAGCCACTGCCGCAGCAAACATTTCCCAATCCACCTTTGTTAGCGTGCCGCGTGTGTCGAGGACCACTCCGTATTTGTTGGCTTTTGTCTTGTAAAAATCACTCTGCATATCGTAGACGGATTGAGGAATGAATCCGAGTCCCAGAGCTCTGTCGGGATAAATATTGTACAGCAATCCTTGTGAAGGCGGCTTGTCAGTAACAGCGTACTATCAGACCAAGGATACGGCCGCAGAACTCACCATATGTTGCTCCCGAATCATATTGAAGCACGCTATGGTTGGGAGTGGCAGCTCGGTTGATGCCGTGGAGAGACCAAAAGTTGAGGTAGTCCTTAGCAATGCTCGAATAGTTTGCAGAAACGGTATCGTGACCGGTAAGAGTGGCAATGCGAGACATGGCCTCTAAAGCAATTATGCCCTTGATGGCGAGGTTGGTTTGATTTCTGTTATTTAGTATAAGCATGTGTGTTCAACTGGGGCGGTCGATTGGGGAGGGGGAACTTACGCAAGGTGACCTGCGAAATCATCAGTTGACAGTTGGTTTGCTGGAATCTTGGCGTCTTCAATCAGATACTCTGCCCACTGCGCCATCAGCGTCCAGTGCTCGCGGAGGTAGTTCACATCTCCCGTTTTCTGGGCATATGACAGCATCATGATAATCATGTTGCCGCATTCTTCCAAAGGCATAGCCTCATCATTGCCTGCTGGGTAGCCTAGAGCTTGCGGGAACCTGCCAAGGTCGTGTATCGCATATTTGTTTGGGTAGTGGCCGCTCTCTTGATTCTCAAGGAGAGGAGCTAGGGTGTACTTGATCAGCTTGGGATCAAGATACAGCATGACCGGCCAGGCAGGAAAGATGACATCAACCGTCTGAATATCGCTGTTGGAGCTGATTTCTTTAAGAAAGACCTTGACATCATCCTCAGTGCCGGTATACTGCAGAGCTCCAAATGCTTGACGGACGGCGAGACTTGTAATGGTGAGGTAATCCTGGCCGCCTGCTGCGATGGAATCCCTCGCGATACGGTTGTCGAGATTGGTGGCATATTCGCTGGCGTAGCTAAAGTCCTTGTAGAAGAACGGGACAAGATCCTGTTCACTAAAGTAACTCGTCCAAAGCGATGGAACCTGCTGAGGGGAGCTGCCTTGACCTTGGAATAATATGGCATCCTCTTGAGCAATGCCAATGGTAAAGAGAGTAGATGCAGAGCCACTGCTTCCAACCGCACCCAGATCGCGCGCAAAGGCAAAGACGGGCCTATGACCTTGGGTTAGGTATCGGTTGAGTAAATACATATGTAGAACCAATCATCTTACCATCGATCTCTCACTGCACGGAATTCAGTGTCAATAGTCCCAGTGAGTGTGCCGTTGGACAGGAACTGGCCTCGGACAACTGTATCCTGTCCAATTTGATACGTTACTCCTCTCTGAAGCCCCAAAGTCAGCATTGCACTATAAGACATGTCCCACGCATAACCCTTACAATATCGCCTGTGGACCAATACCAGTTGCCCCATGATGCCTGATCATTGGCCTCTTTGAATGGCTCTTGATTTCGGCGATAAAACTTGTGAGAACGCACGCCGTCTGTCGCCTGGTGCTCCCATTCGATAATCTGAGAGTTATCTCCGGATGCCCATTCTGCAGACCAATTAGCTATGCCCTCTGGTGGTTCGCCATTAGAGAGGTGCTTACCCCCTGACACGTCGGCGTAGATTTGAACGTGATGTGTACGCCCGTCCAGGGACACAACGGAAACCTTCAGGTATGAGAATGGGATAGACTGTCTCCTCAAGTCATCCGGGTATACCGGAGAGAAAAATTCAGCAACCAGTTGGACTAGCCCTCCCACATTCATGGTAAAGGTTGTCCTGGTTGATGTGTACTTGAGTGACTGCTGGTCGACGTTGCCTGCGCCAGGAGCTCCTCCCATCCAATTATATGCTTTTCCATCCACCATGATGAATCCTTGCCATGCTTGGATTCCTTGTCTATTATTAGGAGCCAACATTTAGCATATGGTCGATCTATTGATTTATCAAATAATTTGGAAATGGGTTTACATACGTCCAAAATTTCGGCCATTGACCAGCAAGGTAACCACCCGGCTGTCCATTATTTGGACCATTGAGCCACGCGTTTAGATACGGGGCTCGAACGGCTAAAGGAGCCGCAGGAGGCCTTGCTGGCTCAAAAGTTGATACTGCATCTGTGTGCCCAGCAAGAGCGAGGAGGGCCGCCGCAGCGACTCGCAAGAGCCTCATATTTCAATACAAGCCGGAGAGTAGTTCCCAAGTGGAAGATGAGGCCTGGGAGAATTCAAAAGGAAAACGCGCCGGCATGGACGGAAGGGGATATTGAAAGGAAACAGCAAAACTAGAATTCCATCAGCACTTTATAATAAATTTGGGGGAGGCACTCTGACTGTACAAAGGGATGAGAGACAGGATGGGTGGGCCTCGTTGATCCTATGACGGTATGGAGAGGAAAGAGCTCGGCGAAATCACGACTGCAGATGGCTCCAGCAACGAAGTCTAGAAGGGCTCCCAGGAGATCCTTTCTAATGACAAGGTTGTAATTAACTCAACCCAAATAATGAATACCACCACACTGGCTCATAAATGATCGCTGGCTATATCTCGTGAGCGTGACGGCGAACGACCGATTGCAACCTCAAAGGTTCGAGACTTTGGTGCGCTGTGTTGCCTTGGCGCGAACGCCAATCAAGTCTGGGAATAGGCTTGGCTCCACGTTCTAATCGCCATGAACGGTCAATTCTCACAAGAAAGAAAAGCAAGTGACTAGCTGGGATCGTGGATTTGACCCTGCTGTGAGAGGAAGGTAGGGAGAGACCGGCCTTGGCCCATCTAGGGAAATATCTCAGGTGTAGCGTCAATCTCCAACAAGGCAACGCGCGTGATGCTCTCGCTTGGGTCGACTTACATGTGCATACAGATTTTCACTCCAGCTTACATATCGCATTGAACTAAGTAAAATAACAGCAACGAGGAACCCTTACAAGCATGAACTGAAGAGCGGGGGTGGGCTTTGATGTCATACACGGCATCAGCGTCTGAACGGCAGTTTTCGGTTCGGGACCTGGGGTCATGAGACATGGATCTAATCCGCATCCAATACTCGCGGAATTGCCAAGATGCGTGCTCGCTACCCGACGGTATGTCGTCTTCCTAGTGGATAAAGCTGGTGCCTAGCCTCCTAAGCTAGCTGCTTTGTGGACTGCGGAGAGAGCATAGCAGCTCGTTGATCAAACAGGTCGAGGGTAGTGTAATTTATCGATGTGCCTTGAGTCGATGGTCATGTCAGGGCAGTGGTTCGGTATGCTGCATACCTATACGATGTTCTCAACCTTTGCTCATGTACGTAGCCGCTACTATCCATCGATTAATACTCGACTCTCGTAAAAGACCACCGAGGAGACCTAGAATGCGCTCAAGAGGGGAAAGCAGAGAGCAAAGCAAGGCTAGCAACAGGGCCAAAGTGCCCCTCAGTGGAATCCTTTCTCGCTGGGCCTAGCGGATCCAAACCCCAGTATCCCGCAACTTTACTCCGTAGTCGCGGCAATACGTACCGATATTATGGCGTCGCATCGAGAGAACAAGCGCCAGGGTATGCGTTCATAGGAGCGCTACTGCGGGCGTCAGTAGGGATCTGGCCTCTTCTCCAAGGGACACGGAAACATTGTGACGACAGCTTACAGCTCTGATCTTGATCCATCTCAGTCCTTTTTCTTTTTTTCGACCCCTAGCAAGAGCTGGTTCCTTCATGGCGTTAGCCTTCGCTTTATCGCGTGTTGTTGCAACTTCACGCTCGGCTTAATTCTGTAGGATGATACGAGAGAGGCTGGGGGGGTTGTGAAGAGAGGTAACTTTATGCTTCTGGTGAACATGATATCTCCGAAACTCGCAAAGGGCATGTTAAGGCAGGTACGGACAACGGAAGAATCACTCATCCGCAAGCAGGGTATCTATTGTTACTATGCTGCGAAGTAAAGGTATAGTAGCTTTGATTCATTGTCTTGACTCGGACGTCTCATTTCCTCATATCCTTTTGCTTTTTTTTTCTTTCTCATCTCTCGCCCTTTCAGCAGAGTGGAACTGCTTATGCTGTCTAAGACCGCCCCTCTCAACTTTAGCTCTCCCCGCCCTGCTCCGCATCATGGGATCTCAGGTCCCGGCGTCCAGACTCCCCGCTGTCGATCTCTTCCGATAGCTTGTCCGACACAAAGAGTTTGGGGCCAATCGCAATATAGTTTGCTCAAGCCGATGGACTGCGGATAAAGCGACGTCGCGTGCCATTCAATGCAACCTAAACCATGAGTTAATTGATCCAAGAATACATTATGCTGTGCTGCATCACTGATCCTACATGTAAAAACCTCGAGGGGCAGGATACATTTGACCGAGCCCAAAATCAGACGCCTAGAGGAACATTGAATTAAGCATACTCCTGAAGCTTACAGAGCCGGAGGCATGCTCCCATAATATGTAGATGGCCAGGATGTGTCACTCCCTAAAATCTCCCCTCCTTTGAATGCTTGGCTACTATCAGCTATGCTTTGCGAACCTTGTGAAGCAGAGTCTCTATAGGGAGAAAGCAGAACTGGCAATTACGATATGATAAGCCATATTTACAATTCCTTCGTACTCGCCAGTTTTCGACCAACCGGTCCGCAAAAGCGTGTAGCACGATGATGCTTCAAAAATCCACGGCATGAACACAAATTCTTGGCTTGATACCAAAACCAATGCTCGGCCGACCTCATTAGGAGATGGGGCTATTCTTGGCATTCTGCGGAGCAGTGAGAATCCTTCGCCCTACTTCGTAAAAGCTCTAACGACCTAAGCGACCGGGGAACCGCAGCCACATGGCTATGGAATGTTGGGTAGCACTTGGATGCCGGCACATAGGCTCTAGTATCGCGCACTCTGTAATGAGATGTGATGTCCCTTGCGTCGAGCCATCAATCTCACGCGCTATATTCAGCCACATCTAATTGACAGATTTCCTCGGATGCACCATTCTCTACATAATGAATCATACCCAATTGTGTGGGGGTAAAAGAGTATACGCGCCTGGGGTCATCGAATATGACCCCTGGTCGTATCATTCAATTGCAAAACTAGAAACGAATTGAATGAAAAGTACGGAGTAACGAGCTATAGAGCGTTAATAGGGACAATGTGCTTTTGTCTCAATTTCAATATTTGATCGACAGGAGTTCAGACAGAGAAGCTGCCTCGGCACACATGTCTCACTAGCAGAAAATCTGGATGCCGTTTGCCTTACATCCACTTTATTTGCAGGGCTATGTTATGCAGTTGCCATCTCGACATCCTGCTAGTCATCTCCCTACATTTCTCCGCGGACGACTATGTTAGGCGCGCGAATACGGGACAGCCAGCTCCCTACTCTTTGCCTTGTTGAGAAAAAGTCGGTGTAGATCCATTATGAGACTTCATGTAGGTGCTGCCTGGTCAACTGAGGCAGTAGGATGGTATCATCGCCATGTTGTTCTACGTTACGGGGACCCCTTACAAGAACATCACACATAATCCACCCTGGGAGTCTAGAATAATTCCACTTTGCCAAGTCACCACACAAATATGCGGCCCAATCACAGAATTGCTACAATGTAGACTATATTCTAATAGCTACTAGCGCCAACAGCTATTCCATAAAGCTGCCGTCTATTATACTTCTTCGTTTTCATATCTGAAAAACGTCATATGTAAATATTTTAAACAAAAGAACAAACGCCCACGAGGCTCACCAACGATAGCGCACCAGCATTGTCGTCAGATCTTGAGCCTCGGTCCAAACACGCCGTCCCAGCGATGGCGTAGAAGCACTGTCGCTGTCGAGAATCTCGTTACTCACATATTCCACTCGTTAGACAGCGGGTATTAAACGCTGATGGGGTATCATATAACTGTAAGAAAAACAAAGAGTGAAACAAAAACTGCATCTAGACCCCCCCATGAGAGGAGGGTTAAAAGCGCACGAATAGTTTTGAAGCCGAGGTATCGTGTCGAGAGATCCCTTGAAACAAACCTAGAGTGATAGCGCGAGAGCATTGTCACAACCGGGCCTTTTCTGAGTCCACTGCACGATTTTCGGCGGTAACGGGACGGCACCACCACCTGGAGGGAGCCAGCCTTGGGCTATGTCTGTCAAGGCAGCGAGCCGTACGTGGCTACCTCAAGTGAAAAGGTGAGTGTAACCATGAGGAGGGGTCGCTTGGCGGCCGGAGAAAGAAATAGCAGAGAGTGTACATCAAAAGTGCCGATGATGTGGAGAGCAACCTTAAAATAAGTATACCAAAAAATGACAGGTTGAGCTGCCCATAGATGAAGGGTAAGGTTTGGGCTGTGAAGACGTTGCGCACCAAGATGTTGTTGAAGGCCAAGTCTTGGTTGATGATGCCTCAATAAGGACGCTTCACAGACAAGAGATTAAATCTCTTGGTGCTGGGCTCGTCGGGAGAATCTCCCAAAGCCACGTTGCGTAGCTTCCCGCCTGGCTGCTCCATCCTCAAATTCGCTGGCTGAGTCACTGTCGTGAAGCTTTGAGCTCGGGGGATTACCCACGACCTTTAACAGTACCAACATGACCATGGAACTCAGAATACTGAGACACAGGATTCCAATCATTGTGAGATTGCTCTTGCGGAACCGATGAGGTCCTGGTTTAGAATCCTCTGCCCACCCCGAGTACAAGGCGTATGTGGTAGTAACGCTGCCTAGATTTCCCAGACCAGAGACTAGAGCTGTTGCGGCTGCCACACCAACTTCGCCATGTCGGCGCTGGAAGATTTCTGAAGTCCATGTCATGCAAATGGGGACGGTTGGTCCTAGGCCAAATCCCACCATGAGAAGACCTCCATAACGGGCCCATCCGTTTTGGACAGCAAAGGTGGTTGTCAGTAGACCAGCAATCTGGATGCAGACGGCCGCAGAAAAGAAGAATGGCCGTAAGCGATGAAAGCGGTCGGAAATGGGCGTAACCAGGAGAATAGCGATTAGATCCATCTATGAATATGTTCGGTTAGGAATAACATATGACTTCATGAGGGTTAATGCGGAAAGAACTTACAATCCAAATAGGAGCAAAGAGCAAGCTAACCACGATATCGCTTGCCTGTGGCTGAATTGCAGCAATAATTACTGATCCGTAGAGCTGAGTGCCGATTCCTACTCCGACTACACCAAAATACATCAGACACAGTGGCCACAGCCGCCAGTCTAGCAGCACAAGGCCGAGGTCCTTCAAACCCCATGGACGAGCGTGGTAGACGCGCTTCAGCTCAGAGTAGTGGACGATAGCATCTTCACCCGTGAGGACTTCAGGAGTAGCAGGAAGCCATTTGAAGAGGCCAGTACGCTTTCTCACTTGGCCGGGTGCCAAGGGCCGATCAGGAAGCCACCATAGAAGCACAAAGCTCAGGACAACAGCGACAAGTCCATAGATGAGAAACATCCATCTGAAGCCAACCAAGCCTCCATCGCCATCCATTAACTGGAATCCTGCTGATACGAGACCGACTACAGCAGCGGACACTTGAGAAGCGGTAAAGTACATGCCGATTCGCTTGGCCGTTCGAGACGGTGGATAAAAGAGCGTCAGATAAAATGCCATGCCCGGCCACATACCAGCAATAACCAAGCCCAGGAGAAAACGTAGAAACTTGAGGCTCCAGGGAGACTGGACAGCCGCGAAGCAAGACCCAACAACCCCAGTAGCAAATACGATTCTAGCCATCCATACACGAGGGCTGAGCTTGCTCATGATGAGATTGGACGGGAAATCAAAGATGACGTAGGATACATAGAAAAGGGCAAGGGCAGTAGATACGTCCTTGGGAGTTAGGCCAATGACTGTCCCCAAGTCATGGCCCTTGTCGCTGTTCATCGTCTGGGCAATACCAATGTTGGAGCGAATTGCCGAGCAAAGAAAGTACAGAATCCAGAAAGCTAGACGGTCCGGTTAGTTGAAGCTCCTAAAAAATACCATAATAGAACAGAGAGAGAGAGAGAGAGAGAGAGAGAGAGAGAGAGAATGCCTCTTTGTACTGACGTGGAATGATTCTGAGATCAATTTTCCTAGTAAAAAAGAGAGGTTAGCTAAGCGAGCTTTATGATGCCGAAAGATAAAATGCATACTTGTAGACTCTCTCCACCGTTTCGGTGTCGTAGTCGGCCGGTCGGATATCGCCCTCATCTTGGCCCTCGGGACTGTGAGACGATACTGAAGGGGAGCGAATAATGCTTTCGCTGTTGTTGGCTTGTTTGAAATCGCCATCAGGCGGTGCTGCTTGCGACGCCATCCTTGGACAGCGCACTTAAAACGTCGAATGAGGGCTATTCCGACCGGCACGACAAGGTAAGGGTTTTAGTGATGGAAGGACTCAAGTATATTACAAGTAGAAAAGCCTTATTCCAACTTGTAATATAGAGACTACTCAAGGTAAAAAAAAAAAAAGTGGTTGAAGGGAAAAGCAGTGGTGAGAAAAGTGGGGGATGAAGCTTTAAAAGAGCTATGAATCGATCTGCCGCGATTAACCACACCTCAACATTTTTGCTCGTTAGCCGAGGGCTTCTACGGGACAGACGCAAGGGCTAATGACGCGAGGGCCGAGACCGGATTGCGATAAGACAATAAGTATGAAGTATAGGTAATTTCATTATATTTCTACTGTCGAGCTGCAAAGAAGTGTTTTCTTTTCAACCCTGTTGTTTCCTGGCAGTAGATAGCAAGAACTAATGCTCTATTTTTGCCGTTGGAGATGGGGTCCAGGGCCTTGTGCATAAGGTCCTTGTATGTGCTCCGTACAAGCTTCCTGAAGCTCGGCAGTTCGGATCTCGCCGCCGATTGACCTTGCAATAAGGCTGCGGGTCCTCCACTGGACCCTCTCAGTGTATTTGATAAGCTCCCCTCTCCGTGTCTTCGTAGTCATACGTAAATGCCCATTATGTATGAGCAGATGGATGAAGGATGAATTTTGTTCCTCGTGAGAAACAATATATTCGAGTTTATAAGCATCTTTGCTGCCAAGGCACCGTGGCGCTTATCCGGTTCCTATAATAGATATGAGCTGGTGCTCATATTGTAGAGGCACCGGTGCTAGGTAGGTGCCTAAATGGTACGTGGATGTTCTCGGCACTCAATACATGCCTCATGCTTCGTATAAATTAGTTACCCGCAGGCGACTTATCAAATTCGTAGTCGCCTATGCCTGAAAATCACATCCCGCACTATTCGGCGCAAAACTTAGGAGCGTATCTCATTCCCCTTGTGCCTAGGCATATAACAAATAAACGGTGTTTTCGGTGTACATTGAGAAGGATTGCGCATCCCGGCTAGTCAATCATTATCGCGGCTCCCGTTGCCGTGCGCACCTGCAAAGTGTCTGCCTGAGGATTCCAGGCGTTGACGCCAATCTCAAACATCTGACCTGCCAGCCTCACAATTTCGGTTCGCATGCGTCCATGCCTGATATTCCAGTCCCCGCTCCAACAGCCTCATAAATCCCATCCCACAGATTTTGAGGCTCTTCTTTTCCTCATAAAGGTTTCGCTGTTCCGCCTCAGGCCAAAAGCTTCAAACAAATCTTGGTCACCATGTTTGCCTTGAGTCTCTCATTGGATTTTGCCGCTCTTGTCTTGCCCCAATTGGCCGTGGAGCCTCCCCCAAGATAAGGCGAATCTCATGATGAAGGTGCTTTCACAAGGCCCCTAGGTCATCCGGAAAACGAGCTTTCACGAAAGTTGGCCAAGTTTTCAGCAACCAGCGCGGAGTTTGTCGTACTTACGCGCGCACAGAGCTATTTGCGGAACATTGATAACCACCAACTAGAGACTCTCGAGTGTCAAGTGACCGCGAGACGGGGGGGGTAACGTCTCATTCAAAGGACTTGGTCGATCACCACCTTACTCTCTGGACGGTGTTAATTGGACTTCTCATCACATTCTTCTCACGGCCGTGCGACATGGGTTGAGTCAATCACAACCACCATCAATGTGCAGAATAGGTATCGCCGCCGCTCAGTAGGATCCTCCAACCCCCCCCTTCTCTCTCCGTGGCGGGTAGACTTGGAAATGCCAGGGGTACATGGGACGTCAGAGGCATCCACAAAGTCCTGCATAAGCCTTGAGGATCCCGGCTCCAACAGCTCTTTGACAGCCATCCACTAGGCTTCGTGTTATGGATTAGGGCGACAGCCACGTTGGAGCTGAATTGTCCGTTGACAACAGCTTCACCTTCTCTCAGCTTAGCGCGGACAAGCCAGCCAAGGAAAGCGGCGAGCTGGGTTTCATCTCATGAGGTCCTATACCATGCGCAGGGCATTCTGTGGTGAATGGCTACCTACCTCTAGGCAAGCCATTCAGCCCCCCATCAAGTTGGCCTCACACCGGTCAGCGGGTTATGCCTGGCTCTGGCTCTCGTAGCCGAGCTCATATCAAACTACTGGGTTCACAAAGGTGCCATGCTCAAGTGAGCAGCCCCTTGGCTGCCGCCTGGTATACTGCACATCACAGCTGTTTAGCCGTTATGCCGTTTTTATATGACGAGGCGCAGTTTTTATGGTATAGTTTTGCCCCACGTGCCAAGGGTGGACCGTTGTGTCATGAAAGGCTCACCTAATGAGTCACTGGGGATCGCATCAACATGCTTCCGGGGATTACGAACTAATAATCTATATCCCAAATCGAGTCACGCCTTCATACAAGCAGTTCTGGTGCCTAGACTGCTCGGGACTTATTAAGGGACCTGAGGGTGCGCATTCGGATTCCACAGGCCGCCAAGTCGTTGATAGGAACAAAAGCTTCGCAAGCAAGCATCGCCCTCTATCGGAGCACGGAACATCGTTTCGGGCGAAGCACACGTACGAAGCGGCACAGCCACCAACCAGCCACGACAGCTCGTCGCCACATCACGTGACGCATGCCTGACTAATGATCTACTCTCTTGGTGCAGCTGACGAGAACCTTGTCGAAAACATTCATACCAGAATTTTCAGGCCATCATCCCGCACAGCGCGACCTCGAACTAATACAAGCATCGATAGCCGGTCGAGCTACAATTCGTCACGGGCCGTGGAAATCACAAGCCAACGGCCAGCTGCCGCTCTCTGCTCCAGAGGTCGCACCCCGAAGGCAGCGACTGCTTCCTCTTCACCCGGAGCGCCACTCTCCCCGACGCTCCGGCGCATCGTGCAGCTTAAAGTATTGTGTCATCGACACCCAAAACTTCAACTAGGGTATATTTCAGACTTGGATCCCACCATGAGCGTCGCATACGAGCCACGGTCCTTTATCCATGAGGGCGCTTATCCCCCCATAGGGGACGAGCACGATCATGCTGCAGAACAGCGCTATACCGACTCCGATGTTGCCGAACACCTCAGCCATTATACCGCAGAAGCTTCTATACTACCAGACGAGAGAGGCGTCATCGGGGACGAAAGGGACATTCTAGCCGACGATGATGCGGTGGTCCAAGAAACATCCCAGCTCGACCTCGGCGCACCAGAGTTTTCATCACCTCTTCAAGTCGCACTGCATGCGCCTCCACTACCAGACCCCATACCCGAAACAAAAGAACCTGCACAGAATGAAGTATCCTCTCCGTCATCGCGGATCAAACCGATTATCAAGCCAGAGCGTGAGGTCCACAAGAAGTCCGACGGCAAATTTCATTGCCCTTTGGATGACTGCAAAGAGGAAGTCCGCGCATTCTCTCGCAAGTGCGAGTGGAAGTAAGTTATTCTCCCCCATGCGCCCTGTCTTTTTGCGCTCCAAGCCAACAATCCCGCAGCAAGCACATGGACAAGCATGAACGCCCTTACCGCTGTCCAGCCGAAGGATGCGAAAATCTTCCTGGGTTTACATACTCCGGCGGCCTTCTCCGACACGAGCGAGAAGTCCATGGGAAGCACGGCGGCCCCAAGAATACCGTCAACTGCCCACACCCCAACTGCAAGCGACATACTGGCAAAGGCTTCTCTCGACAGGAGAATCTTAACGAGCATCTTCGACGAGTTCACACAAATATGGATACCTCCGCGTCCCCAGTCGAGATTGTTGCTTCTCCTGACGACAACGACAGTGAGAAGTCAGGGACGAAGCGCAAACGCCGAATGAGCAGCCAGGGAGTAGACGAACTCTCTGATCTTCGAGACGAGATTAAGCGAGTACGGGAGGAAAACGAGAAGCTCAAGTCCGAGATGGATCAACAATCCCAACATTCTCTGGCCATGATGGCGCAAATTGCTGAGCTGCAAGATGCGCTGCGTCATAGTCTTAACCCTCATAGCCTTGGAGCCCCAACGGCACAGATGATTTAGGAACCTCTGTCTGATGTGCTCAGCTCGCCCGCCATCGCCGTCTCAGATGAGACACCAGATTGCTGCTACGTGCCGTCTTAACGTCTATGAGAATCGTTAAGCGCACACACTCCCCTCTCTTCATTTCCCCCAAATCCCCTCTTCTCTTTCTTTTTCTTTTTTTTTTCCTTACACACGCACAACTACCCTCTCCCACGAAGACAAAATTATATAATTCATAGACTGGTTTCCCTCTCAACTTCCCCTTTATGAGCGCTTCCTTGTATCCCTCCTCCTTATTTGCGCTTCGGGATGATCAAAGATCAACTACCACCAATATGGTGAACGCATATCAGGAGCTTACGGTTTTCTTTTTTCCATGTACTTTGCGCTTTACTTTTGTTTTTTTGGGAGGTGGCCTCTGTTTCTAGAGGGATATTTATTACTACTTTTTTTCCCCACGGCGTTACACAGGGTATCAGGGGCAGGTGGCACGGGAGAATATGACATGCATGATATCCTAGGTTTACGCATATGAAAGACTGGCTAAAGGGAGGGTAGCATTTGCGGCACACAGATGGAGGGCATGACTGATTTTAAGGACTGGTTTTAGGATGAATCGGGGGTTGTTTGCATGAGATTCATCCTGTGTATGATTTGATAAGCGATGTGGTCCTTTGTTTTTTTCTTCTTCTTTTTTTATGTAAGCTAGACGAACTCGCCTCTATGTGGTATGGGAAATGCAACTCTGCGCACAAGATGAACCCTTTCTTATTATAAACGGTTCAAACAAACTTTACTTTTCTACTCACGCCCCGTTGTGCCTTTTTGCTGTTTTTCGATGACAACACTCTCGATACGATTCCCGCTACCTAACGAAAACTAACCAATACGAAGCAGCATGACGGGCTAGCAAGCAATGCTCGTGTGTAGATGATATATGTATATACACTTTTTTTTTGTTGTTGTTATTGTTCGTTGCATCCACGCCATACTCCTCCCAATGCAAAGCGAAGCGAAAGCCGTCCGTCAATACGTTTAAATCATCCAAGTCCTCCCATCGTAATCATCTATATATGTACACAATCTCTAGCGTGGGCTCAACCCCCCCTTATTGCTTTTCTTCTGCATGCGAAGAATCGAGTTTTTCTCCCATGTCCTGCGCTCTCTCTATCCAATAAACCAGAGCGTAGTTTTCCTAGGCCCCCCCTTTTTTTCTTCTTTTTCCCTTAGGTTCACCTCAAGAGAGCTTCTTCCCAAGAATTCATTCTGGAAAATTCCACCTCTTCTTTTTTTTTATATCCTCAGACTAGGTGTGTGTGTATGTGAAAGAAAAGGAGAAAATTCGTAATCCAATCCCTACCACCTTGCCAAGCGCTGTCTCCCCTATACAGCATGGATATAATTGGCAGGGACACTGGCCGTCACACCAGCCTTTTCGACTTCCGCCCAACCATCGCCTGGATCATCCTTGATGAGCACGAACCGCTCGCCCTCTGTCATGGAATGCTCCGCTTCGCTTTGCGCCGTGTAGTCGTACAGAGCTTCTACGTATCGGAGTTTCTTGGCGCCTCGCTTGGGCGCCACTGCAGGGCCCTTCTTTCTTGAGGCGGCGGCAGCGGCGCTGTTCGAAAGCGCTACCGATGAAGTTGTCGAGGTGGAATAGGTGGAAGATGGGCGGGCGGATGCTGTGGGTGTTGATTGCGCAATATTGAGATCAATATAGGTCGCCGGCACAAGACCTTCCTTGTAGCCATCACGAACCTTGATCCAGCCAGAGCCATCTGCAATAACCATGAGAACTCAATGTCTCCAAAGGGGGGGGTGGGGTTTCACCACTTACCATCAGGTTCCAAAATCACCACTTCTTTGCCTTCCGCTACCGACAGCTCCCCATCGCCGCCAGCATCGAACTGGTACAACATCTTACCCTTCTTTTCCTCCCTTTCGACGATGCCATTGGTGCTACCCGACGGCGGTTGTGTGATGTAAGCCGTGGGAGGAGGCGCAACTATCCTATTCCTCTTCACAGGAGCCGCAGCGGTCTTGGCGGCAGCAACAGGCGTAGTGGCCTTGGGTGGGGTTTCAGAAGGAGTCTCCTCTGACGGGGTTTGCGGCCCAGACACGACAGAATGGCGTACTGACTGCGAGCTCGCCGAGTTCATAGTATTGGACCGAGTCAGACTATCATCCGAGACGTGCGCTAGCGATCCCGTGTCGGGCGTGAGGAGCCTGTTGGTGGCGGCCTGGCGCTCAGCCTTGAGCTTCTTTCGCTCCTCCTTGTTCTGCTCGCCGGGGCAGTCGGCAGGCACCTTCATCTCGCATTTGCTATGGCATGTGTAGCCACAGTCTCGGCAGTCGAATCCCTTGGCGCTCAAGCCCCAAATACGCTCTCCGCACAGGTCGCAGTTGGTCGGTATCTTGAACGTCTGACTCTTGAAATTGTGATTTTTAGCTCCTAGAGTAACATCACCAACAGCAGTCGTGATGGTGGTGGTTTCAACTTCGGCTGTGAGCCTCTTCTGGTCCACAGCAATGAGATTCTCCTGCATGGCGAATAGCGTGCGGATAACTTCGACCTCATCCTTCTTCTCCTTTCCTTCTCGAACGCGCTCCTTGAGCCGCTTGACGGATTCCACTTCTCTGCGCTGCTTATCCACTTCTCTTCGGAGCTCGGCTAGTTGAGACTTGGACTTTGTTAGTACGTTGCGCAGGTAGATTTTGGCCGTCTCGTCCACAATCATGAGATCGTCGTCGTGCCAGACGGGGCTAGCCTCAAAGACCTTGTCCGGCGGCTCTTGGAAGGCGCCCATGTTGTGGCGCATATACATCATGGAATCCAGATGGGGCAGGTTCCTCTGGATCTCCTTGCCCTGACGCTCAATTAGGCCGTTGCTCTGTTGAAGCATGGCGTTCTCCAGACGAGTGGCCACGTCCCACAAAAAGTTGAGCTTCAGCGTCTTGAACTCGTTGAGGTCTTGCAAACTATCCATGACCTCGGGGACATATTCGTGGTAGTACTTTTCCTTTTGCTTATTGGTGACGTTGATGGCAATGAGGTAGGTGTTTTTGGCGTTGTTCATATCGAATAGCTGCTGTTGATAGGCGCTCTGTGCCTTGGCCTTGTCATAGTGCGACTCGGTCTTCTTGCGCTTATTCTCGAGGTCTTGACATGTAGCGTCGTATTTGGTCTTTATTTTGCGCAAATCGGCATAGCTGGCATCGCGGCTGGCCTCGAGCTTGTCAGCATAGTCTGCATGGCGCTTACGCAGCTCGTCGAAGCGGTTGTTGTAGAATTTGAGAGGCTCGGCAACTTGGGATATGAGGTTGTTCGCATAGCGGTCGTGTTCGGACGCGCGGGACTCGAGCGTCGTGAGTTGGGTCGACCAGGTGGTCAAGGAGGCGCTATTTGCACCGTATTGTCAGCATCATGGCATCTTGAGCAGCAATTTCTCGCAGTATAACAACACCGCGCGCGCGCTACCACTGCTCCTTATTTCCCATCAGAATCTCTAATTACCTCTCAAGAGAACCAGGGGTCATGGTCGGGGTGTCGCCAACGCTCAGCTGAGAGATCTTCTTATTCTTCTTCTCAAAGTACTTCTTGGCAAGCGCATCCAGCTTCGCGCTATACTCCTTCTCGATGGCGGATCGCTCGCGGTAAAACTGCTGGATCTCGTCGAGCCAGGAGATGCCATTGTTGACCCAGGCGTTGGCCGCCTTGAAGCCATCCTGATATTGGTCAGCATCGCGCGCATCTTCAAGTCGGATTCACACAGCTCAGCTCAAGCAACAACTGCTCTTCTTCCCCTTCATTCTTCACTCTTCACAGCTGCAGCTCCGGCTTCACTTTAGACACTCGCAACTCAGAGACGCACCTTTAGCTCTGCGCCAAAGGTGGGCACGGCGTCCACCTCGGCCATGATGGGAGAAACTGACAGTCTTGGATCGGGGCGCAGGTCACGCAATGCGGCTTCGTCGCGGCGGCATGCAAGGACGAGGCAATAGCTGAGGCTACTGCTTCTGCGTAAGGCTACTGCTTAAGGCTGATGCTACAGCAGCGACGCAAGGCCCGTCGTATCGTGTGCGCAATGCAGGACGTGGGGAAAGTCAGATTGGCATTTGGGGGGGGGAGGAGAGGATACGCGGCTTCGACTTATTGGGTTCAGTAGCGGGCGAGGCGCAGCTTTGGAGTTGGTCAGGCAACTGGAGGTCGGGCCGGACACCAACTTTAGGGGGCTGCGGCGCTAAAAGACGGCGGCTATACTCCTGTTACCCCTCCTGAAGAGCCCCCCAAAAGGTCCCGCAAAAG
>PXNZ01000550.1:0-42582 GCA_003012085.1 Trichoderma brevicompactum | reverse complement strand
TTCTCATACTGTACAGATTTGCACACAACTTCTTATTCCTGAAGGGTCTTGATAACATGATCAAATACGGACTCATTTGGCAGTTCGGTTTCTTCTCTGTTAGTAATATGCTTTGGACGCTTCAAATCGTAAGATAGAGGTCATGCAACTGCACAAATCATTGAATGCCTTATTTAAATTAGGGAGACGGAGTCATCGCCTACATTACACTTGAGCTCCCTGCAAAGCACAAGGGAGGGGTTGGAGCATGTCGGACCAACAGGCCATGTACCATGCCGTGTTGGGGAACTTGAGCCGAAATGCAGTACATCTGCACGCAGTTGACGCTGTTCCTAATTCTATTGCGTAACAATATTTGAAATTGATCGTCTCGTTTGCAATTTTCTACATCTCTACTGCATATATCCCTCTTTGCGCATTGCATTTGTGAAGCCAGCTGCAGCTTTTTTATTTACTCCCCTCTTCTCCCCCCTTTTTCTTTTTTTAGTAGTTTTTCTGATATATCATTGCTATCGATGCGATTGGCAAACATTGCTAAGATGTTAGTTGACAATAAGGAAACCACTGAAGTCAATGTTGCTATCGGGCTCAATGGCGATGTTGATGAGAAGAGAGGAAACGCGGCCGACCGCGCTGATATGTACCGTATGGGGAAAGTACAGGAAATGAGGGTTCGTGCCAGCCAATCTGAGCCCAGCCAATTGTCCTATTAAGCCTCGTTAACGCGATATTTTGCAGAGAAATTTTCGTTTCTTGTCTATTTTTGGCTTTTCTATGACTCTCATGGCGTCGTGGGAATTCTCTCTGAGGTAAGTTATGCTAATGGAACTCTAGCAGCGTCGTAATCGTAAGTCAGTTGACAAATTATGTTGTTCATAGTGTCTCCACCATTGGACTCGTTAATGGTGGAACTGCTGGCTTGATCTGGATGTTTTTTATTTGTTGGATAGGTTTCCTCTTGGTTAACACGTCTATGGCCGAGATGGCTTCAATGTGAGCGGCGCCTAATCGCTAAACGCCTTGTCTACGCATGCACGACTACATTGCTAACGCCGCTTTCCTCAGGGCTCCTACAAGTGGAGGGCAATATCACTGGATATCTGAATTTGCGCCGCCGCAATACCAGAAGTTCATCAGCTATCTCATGGGATGGGCATGTGTGCTTGGCTGGCAGACGTCCTGTGCCTCATCAGCATTCATTGCTGGCACCCAAATCCAAGGCCTTATTGTCTTGAACTACACCGACTATGTACCCGAGCCTTGGCACGGCACGCTACTCACAGTGGCTGTTGCCGCTTTCTCGGTTCTCTTCAACACTGTCCTTGCTCGAAAGCTGCCATTAATTGAGGCTCTAATCCTTGTTATTCATGTCTTTGCCTTTTTTGGAATTCTCATTACTCTTTGGGTTCTATCGCCGAGGGCAGATGCTAAGACTGTCTTCACTGAGTTTAGTGATGGCGGAGGCTGGGGAAGCCTAGGGGGCTCAGCCCTCGTGGGAGTGCTAGCGGGTGTTTTGCCACTGTTAGGTGCAGATGCAGCCGTCCACATGTCAGAAGAGTTGCGCGATGCCAGTCGTACTCTGCCACGTTCCATAATCATGGCCACTCTCTTCAATGGCGCTTTGGGATGGATTATGGTTATTACGTTGTCTTTCTGTATAGGTGACCTTGGGGAGGTGATCGAGTCCCCAACTGGATATCCCTTCATGCAAGTCTTCTACAACTCGACGCAGTCAGCAAGCAGTGCTACTGCGATGTCGGTATTTATTGTTGCCATGACTGTGTTCTCTAATCTAACCATGGTAGCTACATCGTCACGCCAGCTCTTTGCATTTGCACGAGACCATGCTGTTCCCTTCGGCCGTTGGTTCTCCGAGGTTAAACGCGGATGGGATGTGCCTCTGAATTCCATTTTGACGACTTTTATTATCTCAAGCCTTCTTTCCCTCATAAACATTGGCTCGGCTGTCGCACTAAATTCTATCACTTCCTTGGCAACAACATCACTTCTCTCCAGCTACATTGTCTCTACTGGCTGCATGATCTGGCGGCGATGGACGCAGAGTCTGCATTTACCCTCAAAATTCAGCTTGGGTCAGTGGGGTCTCGCCATAAATATCGCCTCAGAGGCCTTTCTCATCATCATTTTCATCCTGGCATTTATGCCTAGTAACCCTAAACCAACACCAGCCGAGATGAATTGGAACATTGTGATTTTTGGCGGCACTTCACTGTTCTCTTTGGTATACTACTTCCTACGCGGTACTCATAAGTATAAAGGTCCGGTTGCCTATGTCAGAACATCCGAGTAATAAGGAAAGATTCAAGACCCAACCCTTTCTGACAGTTTTCAATCAAAACAATTATGAAGGAGAATTCTTATAAGTCTTTATCGCGATGGAAATCAGGGAAGAGCCTCTGCCGATAAAACGCCCCTAATATTCACAATAGATACCAGATTGTTAAACTGGTTAATATAAAAAAGAGGAAGGAGGATGTTACTTAAATAGTGAATTGATAGAAGCATGTGTTATAAGTAGAATAGAATTCTAATCCTTATTCCATATTATATAAGCAGTTGTTACGTATAAATATATATTTGATGGGCTAAGTAATTTGAAGGCACTGCATTAGTGAATACTTGAAACTCAGACACAATTTAAAAGGGGGTGTATAGAATGAAAGAAGATATCTATGTTTGTATCACTATTGTGGAAGGTAGTAGTGGGTATATTTGGTTCCCAGAACAATATCTGGAGCTTTTCTGTGGAACCGCCTTCTTGAAAACCCCATGTAGCCACACCAGTCATTAGCTAATCCTTCGAAATTGCCAGCAGATTGGACTAAAATCCACAATGTGTAATTCAGCTTTTACTATATTTGGTAAACCGTGTAATTATTTACAAAGATTGAGTGTTATTTCTCAATGCACCATCGGCTGTACTCCGATATCGTTGAGAGTCAGATGCCCCTTGCCGAGATTCCCGGTCGACACGATATAAGGATACAGTGTCTACATTCCTGAACATGTATGCCCACAAAGTTATATTGGGATTCTGAACAAACCTCTTCCGACGAGACCATTGCAATGTGTGAGGGTAAGTAAAACGCCACTTTGAGCCACCAGGCCAATAAACTCAGTTGTTCGCCAGGTGGGATGACGAACCTCATGGGTTTGATTGGTGTATATCTCTAAATTGCCTAACCTTAGCCGACATTTGTGCGCCATCGCCGCCCGAGTTGAGAGCCGAATGGAAAAGCAAAGTTTAAACCAGCCAGTGGTGTTTATTGTTACTCCAAAAGCTGAACCCAGATTTCTGGCTTTATGTTAATAAATGTATCCTCTTTCAACACATGTGAGCAACGTGGAGCGGGCCAGTTAGCAGGCTTGTGACTCTATTACTACACACCATGACTGCGCTTCTTCGCGATACGACATTTGGTGCATTAATTCGCTGGGCGACGAAACGCAAAGTTCTCAAGTATTCTGAGGAATCAGCAGCATTTCATTATCAGAATTTGTATACGAATGATATCCCGGAAAACATTACGCCACTTCCCAGTCCAAGAATCAACAATCATTCAGGAGAGACTCCTTGGAATGATGAGCGAAGCCCTGCAGTCACGCCATCAACTACGGAATCATGTTCGCATTCTTCGGAAGAAAATGGAAATGATGACCAAACACTTTCCAAAATTATTTCTCGACCTCAATTGTCATTAGTCGGGTCGTTGGCCAGCCTGGAGCAGGCGTATACTGCTGCAACACTCCAAGAAAACGTGAGATCGCAGCATTCTAGGATCCAACCTAAAGAGCTAGAGGACGGGATTATTTTGGTGGACTGGTACACAACTGATGACCCAGAAAATCCGCAAAATTGGTCACCCCAGAAGAAGGCTTTTGTTGTCCTCCAGATCTACTTGTACACCCTCGCCGTGTATATCGGGTCTGCCATCATAACACCCTCCCAGCCATACATTGAAGCTCAGTTTGGTGTTGGACCAGAAGTTGCATCACTTGGACTTTCTCTTTACGTTCTTGGCTATGGTATCGGGCCTTTGTTGTTTTCTCCTCTGTCTGAGATTCCGGCTATTGGGCGCAATCCACCATACATAATTACCTTTGGCATCTTTGTTGCGATTTCAGCCGGCACAGCTACCGTCGATAACTTCCCCGCATTGATGGTCTTGCGTTTTCTGCAAGGTTTCTTTGGTTCTCCATGTTTGGCAACTGGTGGCGCGTCTCTTGGAGATGTCTATAACCTTGTCAAGCTACCGTATGCTCTTACTGGCTGGGCTGCATTTGCAACTGCCGGCCCTGCCATTGGGCCTATTCTCTCAGGCTTTTCGGTCCCAGCGACAAATTGGCACTGGTCACTCTGGGAGATTCTCTGGCTCGCTAGCCCTGTCTTTGTCCTGATGTTTTTTTTTCTGCCCGAGACATCCACTGCAAACATTCTACTCAGGCGCGCCCAGCGTCTCCGTAGACTAACTAAGAACAACAACTTGCGGTCTCAATCAGAACAGGATCAAGCTAGACTCACAGTGAACGAAGTGGTAGTGCAAAGTCTCTGGCGACCTCTCCAAATCAATCTGTTCGACCCATCAGTTCTCTTTACCAGCTTATACACCGGCCTCATGTACGGGATATTTTACTCATTTTTTGAGGTTTTCCCGTTTGTGTACTCCACAGGCCTCCCTGGTCTTGCCTCTCCAACAAACGGTTATGGCATGAACGCTGGTCAGGTTGGTCTTATATTTCTCTCCATTAGTGTTGGTGTCTCTATTGCCATTATTTGCTACGTTACATATCTTAAATTGGTCTTTGAGCCTGAGATTCGGACTCGGGGTCTTGGTGCACCCGAGCGCCGCCTAATATGTGGTCTTCCTGGTAGTTTCCTTGTTCCAATAGGCCTCTTCATGTTCGGTTGGACAGGAAACTCCAGCCCAATGATCCCCTGGATCGTCCCTACTATCGGTATCACAATTTTTGTTATTGGCATATTCACTATCTTTCAGGTTATCTTTATCTATATTGCGATCAGTTATCCCATGTACAGCGCCAGCTTGTTTGCAGCAAATGATTTCGTTCGGAGTAGTCTAGGATGCGGTGCAATTCATTTCTCGCGACCGCTTTTTATTAATCTTGGCGTTGGGAAGGGAGTAAGTTTGCTAGCTGGGCTGAGTTGTGGAGGAGTAATAGGGATATTTGTGCTGTACTTCTACGGAGCAACTTTGAGACAGAGAAGTAAGTTTGCTGCTAGATAAGTAGTATGTCCATGTAAAGGTCTATTTCATACAGTAGAAGTCCTTAAAAAATCCTGGAAGAGCCAGCAGGCGGTTTTGAGAGTGAATATTTTTGCGACGTTGCAACACCGTTGAGTCGTATCACTAAACCCCACAAAATCGTATTTCGAGAAGCCCAGGCCTAGAAAAAGGCTATAAGATGCCTTATTTGGTGTCTGATGGGATTATGAAAGGACTAGACAGGAGACAATATACATGATAATCAAATCGTAAACATAATGGACTTTGAGCCAAGCTAAATCTGCAGTGGATATAATGCCTTGACTGGTTAGCTAAGCCACTCAGTAAATAGGAAGTCATTTGAAATATAAGAATCGGGACTTGGTTCCATTTATATGTAGGCCCTAGTTTTGTGACCAAAAGCTTGATCTAGAGTCCAACTATGACTGTTTGTTCCTACAGCTACTAACCATATGTCAATATAGCGTACGAAATTGGTACTATAGAATCTCCTATATAGCATGAAGATAAAAGTTGACTGCTAGTAAAGTGTAGAGTGGTTTTCAGTGAAGATTTTAAAGGTGCCACACGGGTAGCTCATAGTTGCTATTCGTATTCTTGTGATTTTATTATATTATTAAAATAATATCAAAAATTAGCCCTTTGAGTATTCTATGTAGAAACCGCATTGAGTCCCATAACTCTTTTACTGCTGCTATTAAGATTGTTGTAGATAACATCAATAAGAATTATCTTATTGATTATTGATTGCCTTTAGCTGCCGCCCTAATTCACTAGTATCCCACCAAACTTTAGCTTGAAGAATTTGCAATCCATCTGTTCCTTGGGTTTCATCTTCGCTCTTGCCAACAAGGAACATAAGTAATCTCGGAATAACAACAGGGCTATTCGTTGAGGGCTGGCCCTTTATCGTGAATGCAGTCTGAGCCTCCAAAACTACCCATTGCGCAGCTTTTTCAGCAGCTATATCTCCTTCTGTAGCGTCGAATAGTCGAACCGAGGTCACCTCGTGGTGAACAGCAGTGAATGGCCTAAACAGGCCCTTCATCCAATTCCAGATATTATCACCCCCATGATATACAACTCCATTCGCGTTATAGAAGTCGCAACTTGGAGCATACCAATTATAGAATGGACCAGTTATTTCCAGGGAATCGACTTTTTTGGAATACTTTTCAATAAAGTGAAGTGCGGGAATCTGTCTGGTGAAGTGATTCCAACCACCATTGTGGGTGAAGCAAGTTGTTGCGGGCGGCATGTCGTCAAGAAGTATAGATATTTTAGGCAATAGTATTATAGTATTCTTAAACACAATGTCATAAACTACATTTCACATAATATGCTGGCGAGCTTAAATAGCTGTTTATTAGGAGTTACTATTAAAAAAAGTATTCAATCTGCCGAGGTTCGGATACATCAAAGCGATATTACACACCCATTACAAACATTACACAATGTCAGTTTACAACCTATACTTTCATGAACTTGAGTTGTAATGCATCGGTTTTCATTTCAGTGGCGTATTTTATAAAAGTGGGACCGAGACTTGATTATTCTATCCGTCGATCCAGTTCTGACCCTCGCCTGCCTCGGTAGGGGGTCACAGTGGATCCGGGTGGGTCGGATGTCCCACATTGCCCTGACTAGCAGATGCCTCGGAGGGTGGTAGTTGGCTTTGTCATCGGAAATGCCGGTCTAGAGGCGAAGGGAATCCCGATACTATTAAAACAGGTGATATATAGAATGAATATAAATAACGACCCAAGTTAACCGTTGATTGGAATTCTTTAATATTGAATTACATTGAATTAAGATAAGACAATTCCTCCAGCAATACTCTCTTGTTTAATCCAGAACGCACAATGAGTCGACCAGATATTTTCTATCAGCCATTGAAGGGCGAGTCTTCTGGGCTCCCACATGATCCCTTCAAAAGTTTTGTTATCCCACGACCAGTAGGCTGGATCAGCACAACTAGCCAAGATGGCAAAGATAATTTAGCACCCTTCAGCCAGTTCCAAAATGTATCTTTCGATCCACCAACCATTCTGTTCGTCAACCCTAAATAATTTAGGAGCTTCATAATATTAATCAAAACTTTAGCTTCGTTGGTCATCAGGATCTATACAAAAAGAGATCTAGAGATACAGTCATGAATTGTATTGAGACAAATGAGTTTGTCTGGAATATGGCAACGTAAGTATTATCTGTATTGTGATAATCTAGGTTATGAGCAAAGCAAAAAAAAAAAAAAACTAACAAAAGCCAAAAGGTATGATCTACGCGAAGACGTTAACAATACAGGAAAGGAGACATGGGAAGATGAGTTTCAGGAATTTAATATTAAGAAAGCTCCTTCCCGCTTAGTACGCCCGCCGCGTGTTGCAGACTCTCCTGTTTCATTTGAGTGTCGCGTACATAGCATTATCCGAGTCTCAAATGAGTTTCATGGCAAAAAGACAGCTGGCCCTCATATGGTAGGTAATTCTGATATTGTAATTGGCCGGGTTATGGGTATTCATGTTAAAGGAGAGTATATAACTCCCGATGGGGTAAGAATTCGCCAATATCAATTGCTTAATAATATTGCTAATAATACTGCACAGTTGTTTGATGTTCTCAAGGCTGCACCAATTGCGCGACTGGGATATCGTCAATATACCTATATTGACAACATTTTTGAAATGACAATCCCTACCATGCCTGACGAAGGGGATGTTGCTGCAACATTGAGCGGCTCGCTTACCTATGACGACCCTGAGGCAGAGGATGAGGAAGAGTCAAAGTAAAAGACATACTTCTTTATTTTTACATTATAGATATTATAAAACCCTTAGATAGAATGTTTATATAAGTTGTGTTACTCTCTCTATTTCAACCCATCTAATACCAATCCTGCTGCAATTTATATACTCATATAAATACTCAATTATGTCTAAACTATAAGTGCTCTTTGCGCTATTATCGATAATGTATCAAACAACACAACCTCGCTGCCCCGACCGGCCTGTGGCAATAGCGGTGCTAGTAGCACTTGTGCCTTCACTGCGCTAAAGGAGCCTGGCAAGTCCATATATCGGAATATATCGTACATATATAAACGTGAATGTTTAACCCAGCTACCAGGGCGTCGACTCTACATCAAAACGATTACAATTTGCACCTTTCTGCACGAATAGCATCAATTCTTTTCCAAATCATCCTAGATGATGCCAGCTTCGCGATACCTTTATCTTTCAGACCTCTCCTGTTATACGCAGCCTTTTTACTATAATTAGGGCTCAAGCACGCACAAATCAATGCATTAAACACAGCCATTATTGGGATCTAACAGAATGCTATAAGTTAGCGGCCCAGGTCTCTAGCAACTTCAGCCGTCCCCGGGGTGGAGCGAAAAGCAACCATGCTGGCGTCCACCGTCTCTCCTACAAAGGAAATTATAAAAAGAATATTACTGATAAAGTTGGTAATCAGCTCCGCTCGCTTAGTTTTTTAATTGAATCGGCTTATATAATAACCTTTCCCATACTACCCACAGTAGACGCCGTCCTTCATCCCAGGAGAAACGAGGCATCGGCTAAGTCTACCATGTTCGGCTAAGTATCGGGGTTGCCAACATATCTAAGCAGTTTGAGGCGAGTAAGCAGGTCTTTATCTTGCTATTTGATTTCTAGGTCCATTACTATGATGGAAGACTTTGATATCATCAGTAACTTGAGAATGGATCAAGAATTACACATCATTTGTTTCTCAGAGTCCATGATGTCCACTTCAAACTGGTACCCATTTGACACTCTCACATCCGTATCACCAAACTCAGCCCGGTCAATTCAACTGCATGATTTTGGCTGATGGTTCCGCGAGTTCCGCGAAATTCATCCAAGTAATTCAAGATATATTTCACACTTAGGACCTTCGTGCTAAGCCAATAAATGCTATCCGACCCATCCCTGTAGATAGTAGGACGGCGATCTCACTTGTACCAAAACCATCTTTTTAGTTGACTAAATTATTGCAGTTTTCATGCCAAGTGTCCAACTGGCAACTGGAGTAGAAAGTTCGTTTACCCGTCTCTTCGCACTTGAAGAATCGCTAGCATGTCTATTGGCCATGAAGAGATCGATCTGGGAGGGGACTTGTTCACCGGTATACTCCTAATAAAACTTGAAGTTATTGTGGTGAGTATTGTGGACAAGTCCCTAATACTTACCTACTTCGTCGCTGAGAATTTCAATTTCGACACCGTTGGCATAATGGCTGATGCAGTAAGAAAGGGTGCTAACTTCCTTATCCTTAAGCTAGTCTGCTGCTACATGCAGGGTCGCATTTTGCATAATAGTTGTCGTCTATTTTAGCCGCAAAGTTGGGGCCATAACCCTGGCTCATTCTAGTGCCTCTTGATAACACATTAGCCTGTTGATGGTGATGTCACGCAGCGAAAACAGAGGGAATCCTCACCCTATGTACTGTTGTAAGCGAATAGACTGATCACTTAACTCAAGTATAATCCCTTCTCAATTGTTTTCTAAAGTATGTGTTTTCTTTAATTATTTAAGCATAGTAGCTTTCTACACCAAATTCATAATTCATTGTTAATAATATACTTTCTGTGGAATGATAAGATCTGGTTCGAAGATGAATGATTACCACACCAGGTCTTTCCCAATCTTTTCAGCCATTGCCAATAACTTCTCCTCCTGCAACCTCTTCGCTGTTAACTGTAGGCTGATCGATAATCCATGTACATCCACAGGGCTATATTGCTCCTGAGTTAGTGTGTCCATATCGCTTAAAGGTATGTAATCCACCAATCTCTTGTCAAGCTCCTTATCAGCTTTCAAGCCTGAGGGGAAGGACACACTTGAATAATCCAAAACACTGAAAACGTTAGTATAGCTCACAGTCTTAAGCTCGCCGTTCTTCGGCGCAACATAAGCCGTCGTCGGACCAAGAATGGCATCGATACCAGCTTCCACCATGCGCGTTAGATAATTCGCTTGCAACATTGTCCGTTCTTTCTGTAGCTGCCAGAGGTCGTAAACATCCATATCCGTGGCTTGCTTATAGTCACTCATCTCTGGCCGCCACGGTTCCCCAGTCTCCTGCAGAACCTTGCGCACAGATTTACCGCCATCAGCTAGAAAGAACTTCTTACATATGATTGCAGCCTCAGTGTGGTCTTTGGATGGCCAGTCGACAATTTCGTACCCTTTGACTTTTAGGGTATTAACGACGCTCTTAAGAGCCCGAGTAACGGGTGGAGTTGGCGTTACCATGCCGTTATTCCAAAGGACGGCAATTTTGAGCTTGGGGGGTAAACTGACAGATCGGTACGGGAGCTCTAGGGCTTTGGGATCTTGTAGCCATGGTTCCATGCTAACAATGGTTTCCATCCATAGTTTTAGATCAGCGATACTACGAGCTATAGGACCATTGACGCTACTAATAGCTTCTTGACCTGCCAGTGCTGTTCGCGCGTCAAAGTGGGGAGAGCGTCCGTAAGAGGGACGGATAGCATAAAGGCCAACGCACGCTGCTGGAATGCGAAGGGAACCTCCAATATCGGTTCCTACACCGAGACAACTACCCCTCATGGCGATCAGTGTCGCTTCGCCCCCTGATGAACCTCCAGATGTTAGAGTCCGGTTGAAGGGGTTCACAGTTCGGCCATAGCAGTTGTTGACTGATTCAGCGAACATCATTGCAGTTGGCACATTTGTCTTAACATAAAGAACGGCACCCGCTTTTTTGAGAAGGGTGACAACCGTGCTTTCTGTTTGCACTGGATCTAATGCCCAGGCTGTAAAGCCCACTGATGTAGGATAACCACGGATATTGAAACAGTCCTTCAGACTAATAGGCAGACCATGTAAGGGGCCCAGTGTCTTGCCCGTCGCAGCCAAGTGCTCGTCCACGTCTCTTGCACGTTTAATGGCATCGTCAAACATTACCACAGTTAAGCAATTTGTCTACATGTATAGTCAGCCATATAACATACAGCAATGCTTAACTCGGCCCTACGTACAAGTTGATGCGCGATAGCAGCTCTTTTGCAAAATGCTATTGTGACTTCTTGTGAAGTCCATTCTCCAGCAGTAAGCTTTCTCATAATATCTGTAGCAAAGCTTTCCGTGATATCAAGTTCATGCTGTGTAAGTATCCCACTCTCAGCCGGAAAATCAGTGACGTCTAGCCGGCTCTTGGGAGGCATTTTATCCGGTGTAATCCGCCACTCCGCTGGAATGGAATCAATCAATTTCGCTCGAGCATCAGCCGAAACCTTGATCCAGTTTGTTTTGCCCGACATTATTTTAAAAGGGTGTTGATCTGGCTGATTCGTAAACAATGTTGGGCCGTCAATGAAGCTTGAATACCACAAAATTCCGAACAGTAGCTGTATATTTCCTCACTTGAGATGCGCTGGCAGTCGAGATGGGGGACAGCTGGCGTAGATAGTTTTGGAGCGAGGAGAGAGAGCTTTGATTGATGGCCGAATCGGCATGTCATTCCGCGTTTTGCTTGTTTCGCTACCGTTATTCAGCACATCGGAGATAGGTGTTTTCTCCCCATTCATCCTATATACACGCGGATCTCCCCGTCCAATCGGGACTGGCCGGATGATGTTATTTCCTCTCCAACAAAGGCACCAATTCCACGTACAGAGCATTGCCTTTGATTACGCAGTCTGAAAACTGGAAACTAACACCCATGAAAACCCGTGGCGATTACTAGAGCAGCCGTCGCTCGCTTACAGCAGTTACCGACTATGAAATGTAGGCCTACCTCCATCCTACAACCAAATAAATTACATGGAAGCACGGATCTAAAATGTATTATAAATTTACTTTTTGAGAGCCCGAATCTGAGGCATATTGCTCACAGCCCTTGTCAGAGAGAATCAATGAGTGCAGGGAACCTAAATCTGGCACAACGTAACAAGCAAAGACTTAGGATAGAACATGAGATAAGGTCAATGGAATTCCATGACACATATTAGCGCACTTATGAAATAAAATAATGTAAAATAAATAAACCACATAATAAAAGCCTTTGGTCAGACGAGACTGACGATCAAATAAATGCCAGAGTTGTAGCAAAAGAAGAGGATAGGAATAGGTTCTGAGAAAGGATGACTACAGCCACACAAGAAAAGGCGAGTAATACCGTTGAGAAAGGCTCATGAGAATCTAGGCCTCTATTTGCGTAAGTCCATCTCGATAATAATGTTGTACTTTTGCCCGGGATGCTCATAACTCTCCCATAATATTCGATGCGTCTTTTGCTTCGTTAAAGTCACCTACTTCCTTCGTAATTGTGTTTCATATAAGGTGATGTCTTCTTCCTATAAAATATCTAAACTCCAGCGGTATCTATGATACGGAAATCTTGAACTTCATGTATCCATGCAATTGCGGCATCAACGATTGTTGATGTCATTCTCTTGAAAAGTTGGAGAAGCGATGGACATCATATTCTCCTAGAAAACTCCTCTTCTTTGTGATATATTCATATATGATTTTCTGAGGTCGAAAACGTCCTAAAATCATGATGGCAAAAAGGCACAGGTGGACTTGTCCACCTGGGAGTCGTCCGCTTATCCGCATATCTCACTACTGGCGCGAGAACACGGAGATCGGCGCCAAATACCGAATCGGGAAAATGCACGTAGTAATCTTCGTTCTTCACCAGATCGCTGTTCTCGGCCCACGCCTTCACAATGTCATAATACAAAGGCGCGACATGCGCATCGCTGGACCAAGGGGCAAAGCGATATATGTCCTGAATCTTCTGTACCACCTCGCGTTGGTACAATCGAACGTCGGAATCTAATGTCGCCATATTATACGCCGTCAGTGCGCTGTGGCCGTGATACGAGCCTCCGTGCTTGGTACGATCCCGGATCGCGCACATGATAGTCAGTGCTGTTAAGATACCGGTTGACATGTCCGATATTGGCAGGCTTGGAAGCACCCCCTGGCCCTTCGGGCAACCAAATGCCTGTCCCATAATGTACGAGCTTCCTGCTGCGGCATCAGCCACTTGCTGCCATCCCGGGCGCTCAGCGTAATAGCCATCTGGCCCATAGCAGTTCTCATCCACGTACACAATACCTCTGCCGCGCTTATTCGCCATATCCATGGCTGCCTGTAGGCCAAAACCGCGACGTTCAAGAGAGCGCAAGCGATAGCCCTGGAGGATCACATCAGCTTGCTCAAATAACTGTGTCAGTCGCATATGGTCAGCAGGATTATCTAGATCGAGCTCAACAGTGGTCTTGCCCGCCATCAGAGAGGAAGGTTGTGCTGGGGTATAGTCCTTGAGTTTTGAGGAGTTCACGCGGATAACTTCGGCGCCCATGGAAGCGAGAGCGGCGCCGGTGGCTGTCGCAGCGATGATGCGAGCCAACTCAACAACTTTGATTCCTGCTAACGGCCGCTTATCATTTGATTTGAGTAGTGGCGTGGGTGGGATAGAGGGGCAATGCGTCTGTTTTGCATAATTGATCAATGGATGCCGAGCTAGAGACTTTCCCATTTCAGTGTTACGCCAGCTCTCAGGTGAGTGGACTACTGAGCCTGACAAACCATGCTCGAGCATGAGTTGTTCGATCTCCCGTGCACGGTATGTGAGAATACGTTCTCGGATGAGAGCGTAAGCTTCGTCAGTGGAGTTGACTTTAGCTTCGACGTCCTTGTTGATACCAATCGTCCGTAACACAGTCCAAGGGTCGAGCGAGCCATGAAGCTGGAACCAAGTGTCTGCGTCTGCAGTCGGATAGATGGCCGTAGCGCGATAGACAAGCGGCGAGCCTGATTGACGGTCCTTATCCCACTGAGGTACACTCGGCAGTTTGATAACAGAGGGACCTGTCTGTCCGTCGACAGTCACAAGCGCGGGAGTGGCTGGATACAGTCCAGCGTGATTCGTATTGACGTACATTGCCTTGCTGGTGGTCTGGCCGCGAAGATGGAGGATTTCAAGGCCTACAATACCGACCATCGCATGTAGAACTGCGGTGACGGCTTGTGTCTTGATTGGGCCAGGAATACAAGGCAAATCGTCCCCTTCGAATTTGACACCATCAAGCAAGGCTTCATCATGCGTGAATCCAGGAGTTTTGGCTGCGAAGACCCGCAGCAGTCGTTTGCATTCTTCAGGAACCGGGGTAAAGCTCGTGTCTACGTAAGTTCCTGGGCCGTAGCTATCCTTTGAATTGCTTGCATGATCCATTGTAACCCTTAATCGAATTTTAATACTTTCTTTGGGACATATTAGTTTGGAACATTGAATGTTTAACCAATGTGCTAAGCAAGACGAAGCTATTTCTATAAATGCACTATCTAATGTAAAGCCAACCTCGTGCCAGAAGCGTAGTGCCAACAATTGCCTCAATAGGAAGTCTGCCCCATTAATACCTCACTCTCTTCCAATCGGGGACCACGGGGTAAGTTCCCTAGCCTCATCTTGTTTGGGCGAAGAACGCTACCTATGTCCCCGGCTTCTTTTGGTATTCGCTCCGCTACTGGTTTAGCGCCTATTGCTATTTTCTTACCGCCCATGCTTCTCTATAATGTGGCATACGACGCCCAACATCAATGTCTCTTCGTGGGCTGGAACAGATCATACATTGCAGCTTTCAAAATGCCACTGCAGATTCGTACCGTCGCTATTATTGGTTGTGGTATTATCGGATCAAGCTGGGCGTCTCTTTTTCTCTCTCGAGGCTTGAAGGTCATCATTTATGATCCGCTAGAAGGAGCAGAAGAAAGGTTCAGGCGGTACTTACGAGATGCGTGGCCGGCCTTGCAAGTAGACGGAGCCTTGGCGAATCCGCCCACAGAGAATTACGAGTTCATAGACAATGTGATGCCGCGTCTTCTTGAAGTGGATTTCGTTCAAGAGGTATTAGTTGAAATCCGGACATACACATGTGGTGTTAACATTTCTAATCTAAACTCTGTTCCCTAGAATGGACCGGAGCGCGCAGAATTGAAGCGGCGCCTCATGGAGACACTTGATCAATCCACCAGGCCAGGTGTAGTAATCGCCTCTTCTTCCTCTGGCCTGCCGTCGTCTGGGTTTATCCAACTTTGCCGACGAGATCCAGGTCGTATACTTGTTGGCCACCCGTTCAATCCACCACATCTAGTCCCCTTGGTTGAAGTTGTCCCCCACCCCGGCACCAGTGCCACATCCATTTCCGCTGCTATGGATTTTTACAAGTTTCTCGGGAAAAGGCCCATTCTTCTTCGTCACGAAGTCCCAGGATTTATTGCCAATCGTCTCCAGGCAGCAATCAACAACGAAGCATACAGCCTTCTCAGCCGCGGAATCGTCTCGGCCGAGGATCTTGATGCGGCGGTGACATCGGGGCCAGGCTTGCGGTGGGCTCTTACAGGACCAGTTGTAACAAATGCGCTTGGTGGGGGTGGAGGGGCTGAAGGGTTCATGCAACGGATTGAACGACTTGGGCCTTCGATTCGGTGTTGGGAGGAGGATATACTTAAACATCGATTTGATTGGAGCGACGAACGCCTGTCTCTACTAAAACATGAGGTTATGGGTTGGCTTGAGACGGTAGATTGGGAGAGTATAAAAGAGCAAAGGGATTGGGTATTGCTGAACTTGCTAGAAACAAAGACTAAGCCCTCGTCCATCATTTAGAGTATGCAACGTCTATGAAATTCGCATATCAATGAAGATGCGTATTTAATAGGAGATTCGGTAACTTGTATCACATAGCAACAACTAAATTGGCTACGCCCCCGCCAGTATTTTGTTCATAAAACGGTTCTGCCTGCATTGGTTGGTTATTCCAATTCTTATTACAGCGGCTAAAAGTGTTAGAAACATGTGCAGGGAGAAGCGCTTTCGTAAATCGTTCACCAAAAGAGGCATATACAAGTCTGGGTGAAGTACAAAGCATAAAGCTCTGTAAATTAGCTCTCGTAACCTATAGTAATAGCTAAACACTCTATTTTTGGGAGAGGGGGGCACATCTACCATCTCTACTATATCCTTTTTACTCCATTCGGAGCCAATAGTCAAACCACTCAACAAAACTCTTGAAGCTCTGCTCCTTGGCCCATTTCTCGTACGGATCAGACAGATAAGCCCGCGACTGCATAGTGTCTCAGAATGTGTCTGAACTCTAAGGATTTTAGGGAAGACTCACCGCGAACCCATGTCCAACGTTGGAAAATATTTGCATATTAAATCGCTTCTTTTCACTCGTCAAAATCTCAATTGTCCTGCTGCGCTGCTCAGGCATGAACAGCTTGTCGGTGTTTGGCACGGAAAAGAAAATAGGTTCTTGAGTTATTTAGCGATGAAGACCAAGAAGCAGATTTACCTCTTACCTTCAACACCGAAGACGTGACTTTCGTTCATGAAAGAGGGATGTGCAATAGCTCCGGCGTTACAAATCCCTGTCTTGGACAGTTGAGCACAAACAAACCGCGCCCCCCAACTATTGGAAGTCGCGTTAGTCTCTGGCTTCTGACCACGTTCGTGTGACTGACCAGTATCCTACGCAAGCAAACTTGGCTTCACCAGCTCTGCCGTACTTTGCTTTAACGTTCTTTACCCACTTGGTACCGATCTCGTTGGACGATGCCATATGTTTGACTTTCCAAGCTTCAAAATCGAAATTGGGGTCAATCAACGGCGTCTTGGAATGCTTCCAGACAGGATCCTGAATTCGTGCGTAAGCATCTCTTTCCGTAAAAGGGTATGCATTCATACCCCAGCAAAATAATCGACGCCTAAAGTCAGGTAACCACAAGCTGCAAAGGCATCCATCGTCAGGAAGTTGTTGATGTGGAAACCAAAGGCATCTGGGAAGAATAAGAGCACATTGCCGTTTGATATCTTCATATCAGGTATGGCGATATAGGTGTCGACCCCTTCAATCTTCTCAACTACTCCACTTGGCTCTCCAGAATGGATAGAGCCTTTGAGGCAGCAGAGGTCAGCCGGCTTTGCAAGGGCTGGATCTATATCTGTATTCATTATGCAATACTGGGAGATATTTGCCAGAATGAAGTGACTTTAGAATGTAGGATGTTGTGACTGAATAAAGAACAATAATAGACTGTAACTGAGACATTAATTAGTGACATCTTGATCAAATGGATCGGGGCTGCCCCGGGTATGCTCGGGAGGAAGGTCATCCGCGGGTGTCCAGAGCCGGTGCCGATAATCCGGCTAACGAATATTATCAGTTTTCACACGCCTTCAAGCCTCCAATAACGAACTTTGAACTAGCCACCTCAAGCTTGATTTAGTGCAAGCTTGGGTAACTGTGGGAATTATTGCACATACATACTATCAACATCGAACAGTTCTATTGAGTTAGCTATAATCTTCTAGTAACTTAGCCTTCGAAGAGGTGTTTCTAAGGGATAAATACGATTCCAAACCATACCAGTGCACGCGAGTGCACTTTTTCATTGAGCACCAAAAGCGATGAGATTTATATTCGAGCACGTGTGCCTATTGTAGATACATGGAGAGATAGTGGTTTTATTATCTATGTATGCCTGAATAACATTACACATATTGCGTTTGCCATTCAATAGCGCTCTTAATAGCATCTTCTAACTTGTCGACGTCGTTGTCAAGGCCTAAGACTCCATTATCTCTATGGCCATACAGAGTTCCACCCTCGGTCCAGATCCGTTTGAGCGTGACCGCGCCAGCCATGGGATCCCCCTTTGACCATGCATCACTCTCGAGTTGTTTTAGCTCTTCAAGACTAGTAAAGGAAACATCCCATGGTTGACCACCGGTTTGCTTCTCATATTCAGCCAATATCTGCCGAGGAGTGGTCGTGAACGAGTTGACAATGAGCACGCGGTTACGAGTCTCTTGAAGATTTTTCAAAGCTGCAGTCACGAATCTACCAGTGTCTCTCATCGTCGTGAAGCTGACCTTGTCATCGCCAGTACCAAGTAGAACCGCTCGTTTACGCTTGACATCAAATGTTCCCGTCTTCTCCCTCTCAATAGGAGTGGCGCCAAAATATAAACCGAAATCCGCATTGGCGAAGGGCCCCGTCACGACAAACGTGTATTCAAGATTTTTAAGTTCCCGAATTTGCGCACGAACCTTCAGTTTCTGCTGGTGTGGCTTCTCCGCGGCCGAGGATGGCCCATATTCAATGTCCGTTCCGTATTCTGACGGGAAGAAGCGCTTGACATCGGGATGCTTGTCTGCCAGTTGAGCCAACTGCACCTGCGTATGTAGTACAGTACGACCGACGCAGGAAACGACAGTATCGAAACCATCAAGTGCCCGCGTGATGTCCTCTTTTGAATTGATATCTCCACTTATCACCTCTGCACCGCGTGATTTCAGCGTTGCGATTGCCTCAGCTTTTGTCGTCAGGCCTATCTCATTGTCAGTTTATAGATTTCACGGACTTATCATTATCAATTCTGGATAAAAAAGGGTATTTTTTGTTAAGACTGACTCTCTAGCGATGTGAATACACCAATCCTGCGAAAATCTGTGGCGCTACTGAGAATAGCCTCGCTGATATATTTGCCAACAAGACCTGTTGCTCCAAAGATGAGAACAGCTTCAGCCTTTGACGACATGGTGTTGATAGCGGTTAGTTGGATAAATGGATTGGTTGAGATAATCTATGAATTGTGTCGATCTAGATGGCATAGTGAATGAGTGGTGTAGTGATTAATTATATATGAAACCTTCGCTACAACGGCTTTGTATTATGACTTGGACCCAAAGCCTTACTGCCGAGCTCCCCGATGAATTACTCAGCGGGAAATGTGTTGTGCATATTCCGTAACGTGCCGGACCTTGACAAGGGGTATGCAGACTAAACTCACGCCTTTCCAATTATTAGCGTACTAATAGGAAACCCTAGACCTCAATCTAGTTATCCGGCTTGGCATAGGGTATCAACGGGCTACCTCCGGAAGCGATGCACGGATGTATTATCCCCACGGAGACATGATCAACATGGGCCGGACTGGGCGGCTATCCTTCCGGGTCGCCGTATTGGCTGACTATGTTTCAATACGCTTCCAAGGGGTCCGCAAAAAAACTGAGTCTAGGAAAACAATCAGCACATAGAATTGAATGATACACATACAAGAGTGGCAATAAAGCCGACCGTATTACAGTTCGTATTGCCTTTATGTATGTGTATATTCATTTTGCGGTCTCTAATTTTTTTGAACCGGTTGGCTGCTTCAATTATCGAAGAGTAGTTTACCGGCTATGACTGCCCTGGCTGTGAAAGTATACAGTAAACGACAACGGAGCCGAATACCCCGCAATGTGGCGTAAATAGATAATATGTTGAAGTGGGAACGCGGGGTTTAGCATTGACCTTCAAATTGGTATGCGTCCAAAAGCAGGGCGCGTAAACTCGGCTCGGGTCTGGGTAATAATGCTACTTTGGTAGTTCGCCAGCTATGCCTCTAATAAAGCTTTAAACAGCATTTGTTCTAGCGAACTGCACTTTTTCTGAATGATTTTTTTCTCTTCATTTTTAATCTAATCACGCTCTCCACTAGATATTATTCCGAAGCCGGATTCTCAATAAGTCAATACATGTCTTCTTGCAATATGCATGTCTTGATCGCCGGGTGTGGCATTACTGGCTTAACATTAGCCCATGGTTGCCGACGACATGGGATTCCATATACCATCTTCGAAAAGGATCCCTCAGCCAGCGCGCGAACCCAAGGCTGGTCTCTTACGCTTCATTTTGGACTAGAGCCTCTTGAGAGAACGATCGGTCCAGAATTAGCGAAGCTGGTTCCTGAGGTAAGTCTTTGTTCGGGTTGTTCTTTGCCACTTTGCTCTAACTATTATCTGTAGACAGTTATTGGTAGGTTCAAAGTTCTGGATGCAATCTCCCCTACTCTATATACTTATTGTCTTATGTACAGATCCCCGAATCAATCAAGCAGCTGGTCATTTTCTTCATCTGGACGGTGGCACGGGAGAAATCCGTCATAGCATCCCCCCAACTAAAAGACTACAGCAGGTTGATCGGCAGAAGCTGCGTAACGTCTTGATATCTGGATTGTCCATCCAATGGGGGAAAGAGCTGAAGTCTTTCGAAAAGACAGCAGATGGCAAAGTCTCCGTTGAGTTCACAGACGGGACTTTCGTAACGGGCGATATACTTATAGGCGCGGATGGAAGTGGAAGCACTAGTAGGAAGCAACACCCTAATGCAATGACACTACTAAGAATGTATCAGTCCGCAGAATCCTGAACGGTGCCGGGCTGGAGGAGCAGCCTGTCACACTCCTTGCCGCTACTCGTCACTTTACTGCCGACCAGGCCGCACCTTTTGACAACCGCTTCCTATTTCACGCGACTGAGCCCATAAATAATACATTTATATGGTACGGCGTACAAACGATCTACACTGAGCCTGATGGCCGCGATTCTCTTGAAGCATTTGTTGCTATAAGCTGGCGAAGCGACAAAGAAGAGCGTCTACCTACAGATCACAAGGGACGGATTAGCCTAATGAAGCAGCGAGCCCAAGTATTCGCCGAGCCCCTGAGAAGCATAATTACTGATATCCCAGATAATCTTGACAATACGGTCCGCATCCATGTCGCTGATTATCCATGTCGACCCTGGAAAAACAGGGGCATTGTAACGCTTGCGGGTGATGCTGCGCATGCAATGACTATGTATAGAGGAGAAGGTGCTAATCATGGGATTCTTGACGCAGCTCTGATTGTCGATCAACTTGTTGAACTGCATGCGGGCAGAATTACCAAGTCAGAGGCGCTACGGGCGTACGAGGAGGAACTATTCAGTAGGGCTCCGCAAGCGGTGTTAAGGAGCCGCCAGGCTGCTCTAGATGCACACTCGTGGGTTTCTATATCTAAAGACAGCCCCCTGGTTGGGCCGCGCATAGTCCCTGAGGTATTAAAGACTGCGTAGGATGATGGATAAGTGATCTCCACGGGTTGAAAGTTAGTGGATTGGGTCTCAAGTATCAATGTAATTACTAAATGAAGGTAGCATGTCGTGCAGGCTTTAGTAAATACAAACGGGAAATCAAGCCCAAAAGTGGCTCTTGAAAGACGAGAGTGCGTTGTATTCATAAGTGTAATTGGCGCCATAGGTTTTCTGGTAACAGGTAGCCTCCTCGAAGTCAGAAATGTTTGAGATAAGTTTATTGGTATATCATAAAGGTGCTAGAAGCAATAAAATGTAAAAACAAATAAAATTCAAATATCTGTATATTATTCTAGATTGAATGGAAGCTTGTTATATAATACTATCTTCTCCATTCTTGAAAATACATGGATATATAACATCTCTATTTACATCATGGTTTGGAGCGGCAGAAGATGTACATAAATAGAGAAATAGAATGGCTATAAATCCTACAAACCAAGCCAACCGAATTAAATCATTAAAAAGGAATTACTTGGAAATTAATAATTGTTATAAATAAAACATATATGATATTCTGCTTTAGCACATATATAGCTCTCATCGACAGCATTCCTGCATCCTCTATGAATTTTTTTTAAAGAAAGTATAGAAGTTTATATTTTTTTTTAAAAAAAAATTATTCCAACTCCCCTTGAAATATAACCTCCTGGTTGCGCGTTATGTAATAATGCCTTACTTCAGATACTCGACAATTAATTGAGGTGGGATGAGGGGTATACAGTGTCTTTAGAGCGAATGCTAGAAACTTGGCTCTTTGGATTTGTTGTCTAGCCATGGAAAGGCGGCTATTGCGGAGAGGTTTCGCCAAGCATGCCTGATATGAGCAATCTTCTTGTCTAGAAGTGCAGATCTAACTTGGCCCGCCTCGCAATGTCGCGTTGGAATATGGAGTGGCGGATGTTGATGGGCTGTTACGGCGGACTCCCCGCAGCCGACCCGACCCGTCAGGCCCCTGTACAAGCCATGCGAGCGCGGTACCGGCCGACCACAGCCGATCATGCCCCGAGGAAAAAGTGCGTATATGGCTCATGCTTGGTATATCGACATATCTTCGCGAACGGACGCATTCCAGAATCCTGGATAACACACACTCAATGCTATACTTGTAACATGGCTGGAAATACTGTCAAAGACCTGCATATTGCTATCGTCGGTAAGGTTTCATAACTTACTCAGACCTCATTTCACTCACTAAAACCGATTCAAGGGGCCGGGATTGGTGGGCTCGCCCTCGCAATGGCTCTACACAAGAAAGGCGTGCCTTTTACACTTTATGAAGGGGCAGAGCAATATTCTGTTGTAGGGTGAGCTCTAATTCATCGATTCAAAAAATGCTGACAAAGTCTCCCTTCTCTGACTTGAGAAAAGAGCCGGTATAGGATTCGGGCCCAATGGCCTACAGGCGATGGACATGATCGAAGAGGGTTTTCGTTCAAAATATGAAGCCGTCTGCGTCGGCAATAAGCCTGCGAACGCCCAGCATGTCTTCTTTGAAGGTTTGCTTCTCCAAGAGGGCCTTGGTACAACTTCCCCCTTGTCTGAATAGCGGACAAAGAACAGTCATACTAATCAACCGTATTCAGGCTTAAAAGAAAAATGGTACACCCATTCATCTTGGGGCCACCCAGATTATACCCGCAGAGCTGTTTGTCACTCTATTCCACACCCGCTTTCATGCACACTGTTGTATTAAGACCTTCTAGGCACACCGGAAGTCGTTACTTGATATAATGACTAGCTACATACCCATTGAAAACGTGAAATTCAGCAAAACGTTGACGGATATTGAACAATTTCCAGACAAAGTCGTCTTGACTTTTGCAGACGATGAAGTTGTTGAGGCCAGTGCTCTAGTCGGCGCTGATGGGATTAAGAGTGTTGTGCGAGAGCATATTTTGAAGCCTTTGTATCCCAGCCAGGCCGACCCAGTGTACGCCGACTCATACTGTTATCGGGGCGTGATACCAATAGCCGAGGCCGAAGACATCCTTGGAGATCTCACGGATGTAGCCAAGTTCTACTTCGGTGATAAACGCAGTTGCGTCACATACCGGATTTCAGGCGGCACAGTAAGCTGACGTACCTGCGCACCAAATTAGCAAAATGAAGTGTGCTAACTGGTGACTGATGTTAGGAATTCAATTTCCTCCTCTGTGTGGCCGATGTTGATAGACCCTGGGAATTGAAGAGGGCCGTAACAGAAAAGGTGACTCATGAGGCTATGATGGCTGATTTTGAAGGGCGCGGAGTAGACAAACGCTTCCTCCGACTTCTCAGCAAGGCGCAACCCATACGGTGGGGATTTTTTCACCATCGGTACACTTCCACATATTATAGGGATCGCGTAGTCCTTGTAGGTGACAGCGCCCATGCTTCTCTTCCATTCCAGGCCGCCGGCGCCGCTCAGGGCTTGGAAGATGCCTTGGTGCTGTCAAATCTTATGGAGAAAATTGTCAGTACTCCCGACAAGGAGGCAGCCTTGGGACCGTATATTCGCGCGGCATTTGAGGGTTATGACTCAGTGCGACGACCGCGGGCCCAGAAGCAACTTGAACAGGCTGCCGAAGTGGGACTGATGATTCACTTCCAGCATCCTGAAGCAGGGTCCGACATGAGCAAGATCCTACCGAAATTGCAACAAGGACGGTTCAACTGGCTGTGGTTTCATAATCTGAACACAGACATTCAATCAGCATCTCAAAGAATGGATGAGGTTATGAACAAGTGAGATAGACAACAACCTAGCCAGACAATGCGTGACCAATATAAACCAAGTCTTGCTCTGTCCAAAAAAAAAAAAAGAAAGAAATAAAGAAAGAAAAGCAAAAGTAAAAGTAAAAGTATTCCATCAGGCTCGTTCCAACCCCGGTAATGTATGCAGCGAGGTGCACGCGTTTGCAGCGGTATTCGTATCAAAGATGGGGCAGGGAATTACATGCTGTGGAAGACTGAGATTTGATATCATAGTTCAAATGCCTCACACAACTATCAATATATGTTTAACTACGATGGTTCCCGTTCAGCCTATTGACAGTTTGACTCTGGCTTGTTTGTGCGTGGAGAAGATTGCTAGGATGGAGTAGAAGATTGGTGAAATTACATGAGAGCAAATCGTTGAAGAATCGCATACGTTACCACATAACCATGCGTCAGGAAACGCCTCACATCGGTACTTCCTTCTGGATTCTCAATCTCCAGACGACTTTCGCGCTAAGCCGCCATAATATATAATTCGTATCACTCACTGTCACGACTAGTCGACCACATGGGAATGCTTGGCTCTAATGTGTTAGACATCTGCACGTCTGGGCCACTCCCATTATGTCTTTATGAACCTAGTAACCAACATAGAGAGAGAAGATAGAATAGGTGTAGGGAAATACACAATTTCATCGATTTCTACCTGTGAACCTCCTTATTTATAACCAAGGCTAGTATGTAGGCTGGGTCGGTATCATGGTTCAATAAAAAAGTCTCAGCACTAGCCCATATACCCACAAGACTCTAAGCACATCCTTGCTTCTGGACGCTTAGAAACCCTTCTTGAAACGCGGCAGATGTCGTCACCCATCCCCTGGCTCCAAGCACACTTTTTACCATCATATCGTGCACGCTTTCTTGTGGGTCCACACAGCCATCAGAGATGACAGTCACCACGTATTCGGCGTCGGAGGCCGCAAAAGCAGTTCGTGCGATGCTTCCTGATGTGGGCAACCCGGTGAGAATCAAGGATTTGATACCCTTGCGCTTCAAGAAATCTTCCAAGCCCGGCGAGTAGAAGGCGGATCCATGTCCTGGCCTTCTCGTAAAGGTTATGTCGTCACTAGCACCTTCAAGCAAGACAGCAGGCACTTCGGCTCCGCCTCCCGCGGCCCTCATAATTTCAATCACACCAGCGTACCTCTGCACACCCTTGAAGGTTGGAAAGGGAGTCTTGTTGACATCAAGTAGGCATTGAATTACTTGAATCCCTTGCGACTTTGCCCAGATCCGCATTTGGCTGGCGATTTGAAGAGCTGCTGGTGCGCGCGGCCCCCCTGCTTTATCGACGAATCGCATATGGAAATCAATTAGTAGCAAAGCTGTCTGAGAAGGCCCATAGCCCCCCGGTGTAGTCCCATCCGCCAAGTTGAATATGGAGTCGGAATCAGCCATGATAAAGATTAAGTTTGCCTTACACAAAATACTTAAATCCTGCAGAGTACCCCTTTATACAAAAGCTATATGCACAATCCCGATCGAATGTCGAGAGATTATGGAGTAACTCCATTGCCAATCGGATCTCTCAGGGATGAGCAGACAACGATACAGAATAGCCTTGAACTCAGCGAAACGGCTTTTGGTTTGCGGTCTATAATCGGGCTTTTGCACAGCAGGACTGATGGATCCCTTAACGGCTCGTCGGGAATGGAGATAGGGGAAGGGGCATTCCCGTCAAGAAACGCGCTAGAGATAGTAACGTGGCATGAGGGTTGAGAGTCAGATTTGCCCATCACCCATGGCTTCGATGTCTAGCCGGAGCGCTCCAGCCGGGCAGCGGGTATCCGCGCGTTATCTACGGATGCGGTGCCCTCATGCAGTACTTTTCTACAACGACTCAGTTATATGTAAGCAGCCACTCGTCCCTCTACTTTATAGTTTAGTTTTTGAGCCAGACTTTTACGTAATCAATTTTCATTTTACTTGTGTTCAATATGGACCGCGGTTTTGGAGTATTCGATTATCTATCTCTCCATGTATTCCAAGGAACAGGTTGGGTAAATGCAGCCGCTTTGGTAGCTCTCCCGTCGGCTGGGTATCTGACAGCCCGATTCATTGATGAATATCAAGGATGGTTGAAAATGGGCCGCGGCGGTCTACCGTATAATTTCTACGGTTATTGCCTCAACCTATACCTTACATTCCGCTTCGGACGAAGAGACACCATGTCGCTCGGTTTGTATCAGCTGCCAGACAAATATTCGCCCGCCTGGAACAAAGCCAGTCGAGAGGAGCAGATTAATGCACAAAAGTCATGGTTGAGCACCTCGTTGCCTGTCAGAGCTGGTCCACGGTCCCGAGCGATCCATTACTGCGCTCCTCAGAGGGAGAAGAACGCCGGCGAGTATCTCGATCCCGACCTGAAGCAGGTAATGGTAAATGATTCAGTCCACAGATTGCATTTCTGACGTTCAGCAGGCATATTTGAAGGCGTTTGAGGATCTCGTCGAGACCAACAGTGATGCCGTTGAATGGAGGACTTCAGTGCTAGAAAGACGTGGGAGAGCCATGTTCTTGAAAGACACGTATGACCTTCCAAACCCCCTTGCATATGCCCGCCGGGAGCTTGCACATCTCCATGACAGTGATATTTCCGGTCACATCTTGCTCTCTTTCTGCGATGCGAGGGAGGTGCTGTCCAAAGGCTGGGGGGAGAGGCACAGGGTTGCTGGCACTATTGCTCCGCTTGGGTATATGATTATTTATCAGCCCAGAAATATGGAGGAACTGGAAATATTCTTGGACATCTTGAAGGCGAGTATTTCTTATGGCAAGAGTAACGGCAAAGCTACGACCAAGTAAAAGTCAGCCTTTATTTGAGGGGCACGGTAATATCCGAAGAGCATGTTGCATCTACTATTTTTTCCCCATTTTGCTGCAAGTAACTCGCCTACCAGTCAAGTGAATTATAAATAGCCTGAAAGCGGGGATATTTGGAACCAGTTTCGATCTATGCTTCAATGTTTCTACATGGCTCCTCTATTGCTTCGCTATCAGGGAGTCGTTTTCAACTGAGTGCTATAAGACACATGGGAAAATTATTTAGAGTATGTATGTTTCGTTGCAATTTGGAGAATCCAGTACCTTTCTAAGTGTGTTACTGTGGTTGGGTTCGATGCTTGATATCGCTTCTTACTAGGCAGGTATTCACTCTACACAGTACGAAGCGGCTACTTCGTACCTGGTAGCGCTATTAGGGATCGAGCCTAATCGCAGTAGCACACCTGCCTAGTAGTTAGTGCCTCGGGGCACCTTCTGGGTATGTACCTGGCGAATGGGCTGTTTATTAGCGGATTGCAAAGTACCTGTATATGCACCAATCATATGATGCATATCCGTCCATTCCCCGCTCCAATCATACTAATCGATCTTCCCCGCATTCGCGCCGCAATTATCAATCTTCCCCACACCACTTTATTGACTTAATTTATCCCCTCGGCTCGCGAGGGTCATTACACGTCCATAGCTGAATTCACGGTATGCTGTCCTCAAAATCAGGTGAAGCTGCCTTGACTGTATCTAATTCATTCGTAATACCCATGACACTCATGACATCTCAGAAGCCAGAAAATACTAATCAAGCTTATAAACAAGGCGAGCCGCTCGTGAAACGCCGGCGCATCGCTTTAGCTTGCAGCGCATGTCGCCTCCGGAAGTCAAGGTAGACATATCCCAAGAAGAGTGTCTCCTGTCCATTGGAAGCTTTGCTAAGAGACTGCGTTTTGCAGATGCGACGGGCGACGGCCCTCGTGCTCTACGTGTACGACACTCGCGCTTGAATGTCTGTATGAACCGTCCGACTCCTCGACAAACGTCCTGGTGCGTAAGGAATACGTCTCGTGTCTGGAACAACGGCTCAAAGATGTCGAACGTGCTCTGCAACGCCATGAAGACTTGCTGACAGGGCATCTCTCCGCATGCTCTGGGACTATTGAAGCGGGCTCCACTGGGCTGTCCGGTGACCTCTTGAGCTTCAACACAGCAAGGCCGGTGCAGGATGGACTTCAGCTTGATACTCCGAATGCGGAAGATCCAGGTTCGGACGAGGCAAAGACTGACGGCCTTGCCATTATCTTTGTTGATGAACAGACTCCTGCGTTTTATGGCGAATCTTCCAATATTGTGTTTACTCGGTACCTTTTACGAGCCATCTCGGCGGTTTCCAAGGTTAAGCAGCATGGAGTTGCCGTACCATTCAAAGACAATGGATCTACCAAGTGCAACCCGGCGCCCTTTTCCCCTCAGCACTCACCGAAAAGTCCTCGGCTCTCGATGTCCGCACTTCCTCCGGAAAAAGAAATGGATGCTTTGCTCAGCGCTTACTTCGACGGCTACGGCTCGCAGTTCCCTTTCTTACATGAACCGACATTTCGGGAAATGTACGACGAGTGCAAGGCAAGTAGCTTCAAAAAAGTTCGTAGGACCTGGCTCGGCCTGTTGAATATGACTTTTGCCTTGGCGAGCAACATCGACCAGAGTGCCGAAGTCCCAGCAAAAGAGCGCTTTAGGAAATCGTACATTTTCTTCATGCGGGCGGTATCCCTCTGTAACGAATCCTCGATGCAAACCGTTAGTCTCGACATTGTACAATATCTCTTGCTGGCCGTCCTCTATCTCCAAGGTACGCAAAGGTCCATCCAAACTTGGAATGTGCATGGGATACTCGTAAGAACAGCCATGGCATTGGGCCTGCATTCCGAGCAATCCGGGCGCGGCCTCGACCCTATACAGCAAGAGATCCGCCGCCGTACTTGGTTGACCATATACTGTTTGGATAAGCTCCTAAGCGTTGCTTTTGGAAGGCCGCCGTCGATACCGGATGAGTACATAGTGGTGCGGCTGCCATCGCCGTGGATATCTACCACAGACGTGCCAAGTCATCGGCAAGATAATGCAGATGTTAGCACAGAGTTTCTCAATGCTACTGTGAAACTATATCAGATCGTGGGGCGATCTGTCTCCACGCAATACGGCATGAATCTTGGGCTTACGGATCAGGACATGGACGAGAGTACCGCCATTCAGGCAGCAGGCGCGATGCGACAGGAGCTTAGACGATGGGCTTCCGGCCTACCACCACATCTGAGACTGTGTGAGGCAGAATCGGAAAGTCTCCTAAAAAGAACCGATTCAAATCGGCTGCGGGTCATTCTTACACTTCGGTATCATTTCGCCAGTATCCTAATCCACCGGCCACTGCTCTCCGCTACGCTCCGTTACTTGACCATGAAAGAGGCGTCTGTGGGCACTAGCTTACCGTACAGGATTCAGCTTGCAATGGCTGAAGCCCACGAATGTATACGATCTGCTGAGAAAACGATCGAGATAGTGCACAGAGTTCTCAGTGTGCAGAAGGCAGGCTACAGCAATTTGGGGGTCTGGTTCTTCACAATGTTCTATGGTACGCAATCCCGGATGTAAGTATCGACGATTATCTATTACTAACTGTGCCTGCATTAAGTATTCAATTCGTCTTTGGTGATGCTCGGTCGCTCCGTCCTGGTCCAGCATGGGGTCTGCATCGACAACGATGCTACCAGCAGTCCTGTCCATTCCTTTATTGCGAAAGCCGTGGAAGCTCTGGAGAATCTAGACAAGGACAACTGCCTGGTATATAACTGCGCAAAGTTTATTCGACATCTCTCTGAACGACAGGGTGGCCAAGGTTCGTCGGCAAGTACATGCTTCTGCTTAATTGCCCTGAAGGCTAACGTGACAGAAGCTCATCCTGCTACTGCTGAGCAACATACTCAAGCAGAATGCCAGGGTTTAGATTACGAGCAGACCTTCCCTTCCTTCGAAATGCCGGCTCTTACTGGACTTGTAGATAGTGACCCAGGGATGGCTCAATTGTTCAAGGCACAGCTATTTAATCCTTTATTTGAAGAGTTTAACTTTAACCTCGAGTAGTTAGCTTATTACTATTAGTTTGTTTTGTGCTATACTATAATTTTTATTGGTAATGATATTATAGATTAATATCCCTTTTATTTCAATTGATATGTATTGATTTGCTTGAGTGTCTGTAAACTCTCTACTTCAATTCCAAGTCATAACAAGTATAATAATATCTGTAAGCTTAAGCCAAACCTAGAATCTTGGCAAATAATTGAACACAGTATCGATCTTTGGAACAGATGCCAACTACGTTTTTCGGTAAGAAGTCCCAAAAATTCAGACTACACGGACTATATAAAGTATCTTACAGCCCTTCAAGTATAATAAAAGCTACACTTAATTTGTTTTATTTTCTAGTTGACATTGTTCAAGTTGGGTATGTTTTAGCTACCAAAATCCTACTTTTCGTGCACACATTGTGTCCTATGAACAGGAGCAAACCCAATTATTTGTGGCTTAACACTTCAACGACGGATTGGTCTCTTTGCCTCCAAAACAAGACAAATAATACCGGCTAGGAAGAGAAGAGATAAAACGACAGATAGCATGTCTCCGACCAATCGAGTATCATGGTTAACTACCAAACACTGCCCCACTAACGTCGTTGACGAGGCTCCATATACACATCCCTTGGCCAACGAAATTGTCATGAAAGTTACTGCTGTGGCTATAAATCCCGCGGACGTGGCTGTGCAGAGATTGGGTATTCTTTTTAAGGATTACTCAGCTATTTTGGGCTGTTATGTGGCCGATGAGGTGTTGCAAGTTCACCCTTTTCTTGCCGGTGTCTACGAGGTTGGAGACCGCGTCGCTGGCGCGGCCGAACCCTTGCGGACTGGAGATGGCAAGTACTGTTATTCTGGGTTCCAAGAGTATGTGGTATTAAAGACATCTTGCATTTTCAGAGTCCCGGATGTCGTGGCATACGAGGAAACATTTGTCCTGCCACTGGCCACCAACACCGCGGCTACTTGCTTATTCACAATCCAAACCTTAAACTTGCATGCCCCAGGGCATGCAAATGATATAACAGAAAATTCAAATAGTACTCTTGTGATCTGGGGCGCTAGCAGTAGCGTTGGATCCTGCGCTGTGCAAATGGCTGCACAAGCAGGATACAATGTGGTCGGCGTTGCGAGCACCAGAAACCACTGCATGTTCAAAGATGCAGGTGCGGTCAAATGCTTTGATCAAAGCGAATCCAATATAATTACCAAGGCTGTTGAGTACCTAACAGACAGCCACGTTGTCGGAGCCCTCCTGGCCGTTCCTTCGAAGGAAGGCTTAAACGCTATCTGCGAGATCCTCGATAAGTGTGGTGGGGAGAAACTGTGCAAGGGCCTTTTCTTAACTTTGGGTGGGGGGAATGTAATTGGCACGCAACTATGGAATAGGCTTCAATTGACTAACACTCTAGAGAGAGATTCTTTGAGCTTTATTTCCAAATATTTTGCTCTCTTGTGTGCCTACCACTAATCATCAGGCAGGATCAAATTCCTTACAGCACGATAAAAGTGATGGATTAAAAATATTGCGTGGGAATCGCATTCCTGTAAGCGTAAAGTGATGGTCCTGGAGTATACTAACGGAAATTTGAAAATATATCTGGCTAGGGTTGGTAATAGGGATTGCTCAATGCTGGAGCGGTCGATTAATTTTGCCTCTGGGAAGCAGTATAGCAATAGACTAAGCCGAGTACGTAGTACTGTATATATACTGTATATATGTTATTATGACTTCCATCCAAAATGCTATGCACCCCATTCCCGGAGGAGTACTCTAGCTCTAATACTGCTTGGTTAATAATATCAGGAAACGGGGGAGGGAGGTATGGCAAATCTGCACAAAGAGATGTTGGGTGCCTAAGCTTAAAAAGGCCTGGCATCGGCTAATCGCGATCTTGCTGTTCTGGAGGCTCGATGCGAGCCTTTCCCCAGGGTCATGAACCAGATGAGGCAGAAAGATGGAGTGCTGCGTCTGTGCCAGCCTTGCAACTGTGGATTTGAAAACAGCCCTCAAGGGCGAGCTTGTGGAAAACATACGGTCCCCAGTAATAGCATCGGATGATAGTGTGCTTTGTTCGGTTAATTCCTCTTCGGCGCTAGACCATTGATCGTACTGGATCAGCATTACAGCTGCTATAAAGGCATCCAGATTCCTCTCTTTGAGGCGTTCGGACAGCTCCCGATAGAAGTTAGCCAATGCATGAGCCAAGTGAGAAAATGCAGCCGTCGAGTAAGTCGAATCTTGTGGCAGCAATATGGACATATGGCGCGAAGAGACGCAAGGAGCAGCATTCATTACAAAATCAAAACCGAAACTGAGTTGAATAGTGTGTATCCAAACACCTTGTGGTGGAAGTAATGTTTGAACTGTTGCTGTGCAAAAGTGATGAAACAGCTTCATGTGAAGAAGGTGAACATGGGCATCGGTAGCCATTGCCTTGTAGGGGCCGACCAGGTTAATCCAGGGTTGCGAAAACATAGCTTTTGGCAGTCTACTTTTACTAACACATAAATTGGGAGAACGACGTTGGCAGTAACTTTGCGTCCGGACACAATTATTGCAGGGCGAATCTGCACTACACTATTGAGTTGCTAGATTAGTCTCCAAGTCCAAGCACTATAAGCGAGCAACTAACTTTAATTCGCAGTCTTGAGCAGTTTCTGCAAGATGCTGCCACTTCGCTATAAGGCCGTCTTTGCCTAGAGGTATTATCAGCTAATTGTTTTGGAACTTGTAACAAAGTATGTGTTGAGTTGGGGGTTGATGTAAGGATTAAGGTATATGTGTAGTTGAAAACTTGGCATTTGCTTTAGTAGTCAATTTAATTGACGTAGTGGCAAGGAAACAAAATAACCGCAGCCTAGCACTTTTAAAGTATAGTATTAATACAAAAAAAACACTTAAACCAAATTGTAGATTGGGGGCGGTAAAGTTCAGAAATAAAAGATCTAGATTTTTTCAAAACGATGTATTTAGTACTAGTGCTATAAATAATATTTGCAATTGCTATTCAGTATCCTGCTTTATGCGGAGACAACGGGGATTAAGTACATTATGTCCGCGAGTATAATGAAAAAAAAAATTAAATTTGCTTGCTTTATTTTAACTTGAAGTACTAATTTATTAATCTTACTTAGACAACCTTTTTTAAAGCAAAAGCAAATGCTTTCTTCTTTTGGTTTTTTACCATCTAGAAAGATTATACAATGGTTTTGAATCGATCAGCTTGCGACCGTTGCAAAGCACAAAGGCTTCGATGTCTGCGAGCAAAAAGCAGTACCAACCCGTGCGCCCGCTGCGTCCGTGCTAAGGTAAAGTGTGAGACTGGTCCTATGAAACCGATCGGGCGACCACGAAAAGCAACTGCGATTAGTAGTGCTAGCATTCAAGCAGATCAAGCTCCTCTAAGAACCAATAGCGACCACATATCTCAAACTAAGGAGCAGGGTCCGCACTTGGCCGATTCCGTGGTTGTGTCGCAGTCTGTAGAAGCACTTATGATTTGGTCCCCCTGTGATCAAATCGTCGACAACTCTATTGGACCTGGGGCGACCCATTCTCCCACTGACGTCAATAATGCTCTTTACAGTAACTCCATTGCGCTGACAACATGGAATCACTCTGGTGATGCCCAACCTTTTCTAGAGGAAGTCTCTACGCCTGAATTGGTGTCCTTCCCGGAGGTATCGGAGGCAGTGAACCAGCAGCACAGCATTCCTAGTCATACAAGACTAGTAGATGATAACGCTGTGCACTGGGACTTAGAACCTCGAATGGGGACAGATGCTCTAGATATTTTGCGAACATGCGATAGAACAACTTATTCAAAATACGAGGACGAATTGAACCAGCTGGCGACCCTTTCACGTTTGAGCGAGCGCGCCTCGAAAGCAGCCTTTTACCTTACTTCTCTTACTGGGGAACCACCTATTTCACCAGAGCCCTGTATAATGTTGATGGAACGACCCGACACAAATCCAATAGCGGAGGCCCTCGTGTGTAGCGAGGAGTTCATCAAAGGTGTAAAATGTCTCATCTCGCCATCGCACCTCTTTAATGAACCATCTTCATCCTCCGCATCAAAAGATCAAGTGGGGCATCTCAAAAATAAACAGGAATTCCCCAGTGTGCCGATTATTTTGCTGTTACTTTCAATTTATTCACAACTCCGAAAACTTTATGATATGTTATTTTGTCATATACATCGCTCATTGAACGAATTTTCGAATGACGTACTGAGATCAACACGCATAAGTTCAGTGGTACGCATCGGTGCCCTACCACTAATGCACGACATGCAAGCAAATTTATACACCTGGATGATTGTTGACATTATGCAAGGCAACACACAGAACATGGATTATCACATGGGGCTCTTGGCTAAATATTGCCACTCCTTCCCGAATACACTGTTGGGTGGATTATTTATGAGCGAAGATTTAAATACAATTCTCCAACGCATTCTAGAGCAAGCTGATAAGAATATTCTTGATTCGGGTGGAGCTTGTGTAGATTCACTGCAAAGAAACATCCGGAAGGTATTAGAGCGACTGACAAGTATTTAAATGGCCGCCGGGTATTACGGAGTAGTTAGTCGGAAATAAGCTGTCTTAGTGCTAGAATTCCCTAGCTACATAAACAATGGCAAATTCCACATTTCACTTTCTATTTCAACGCCAGCATAGAGAGAATGCGGGCATTTGCATTTTGCTATACAATTACTGCTTTTGATACAAAGTTCATAGCATATATCTTTAGGAGAAAATAAAATTTAATTAACCAATAAAATACTCAAGGTCATTAAGCCTGCAATGCATTTATTAGTATTAAGGTACCGCCCTAGGAGCTATATTGCGCGATTTTAAGTCAGACATAGCTTTACCTCCTTTCGGAGGCTTTCTTAGTCGCTATGTTTTTTTTTTTTTTAGATTCGGATACTTTTTTGTATTCGGGCAGGTTTTTCTGATAAAACCCAACGCACATATATTATATATATCGACGACTTTCTTTCTAACATCTATTAATTTCATGATGTTTGAGATATCCTTAATATTAGGTCAAATATCTTGAAGGTATTCACAACTCCGCAAAAACCCTACGTATTCTCCACACACCGATATTAACTATAATAATATACAGTGAGAAGAACACTATCTGTGATTGGTAGCCCTTGATACTAATTTTTTTTAATTCAGGCCTACTTTATTACACATTACATATTAGTTCTATGCTAAGAAATAACAATGTCCCGATATCAAGAAGCATATAAGCTAGAGAACATCAAAAGTCTCGATGACACGCGACCTACTGCTATCCAAATTATACAAGATGAGAAGATGGAAGGAACACTTAGTGACAAGGTTATGCTAGTCACGGGGACATCTTCAGGCCTTGGTCTGGCAACTGCGCGAGCCCTTGCTGCCACCGGCGCGCGTCTCTTTCTTGGTGTTCGTAACATCACCAAGGCACAGCAAGTACATGCCGATATCTTATCCCACAAGGTTGAGCTACTCAAGATTAACATGTCAGATCTTGAGAGCGTCCGAGACGCAGCTCAGGAGCTAGTCGAACGCTCCGGTGGCCAACTCAATGTCCTTGTCAACAATGCCGGCGTGTTAGCACCTCCAGAGCTTCACACAGCATCAGGGCTCGAGTCTCAGCTAGCAGTCCACTACTGGGGGCCGTTCCTGCTCTTCCATCTTGTAAAGTCGGCGCTTATCTCAAGTTCTAGCCCTGATTTCCCGTCACGGGTCGTAAATGTTTCGAGCAAGGGGCACCAGTATGAGCGGATCGACCTCAAGGATTTGCACCTTAAAGGCAAAGAGCGTCCCTTTGATGGTTACGGTCGCAGCAAACTTGCCCAAGTCTACATGGCAAGCGAAATAGAGCGCAGGTACGGGGCGCAAGGCTTGCACGCTTACAGCCTTGACCCAGGCGTCGTCAGAGAAGGTACGGATCTCATTCGGTATGCACCTGAGTTTGAAAAGATGTGGGAGCATCCAACGATCCAAAGACGCCTGCAGTCAGCGGAACAAGGTGCAGCCACAGCAGTATGGGCAGCAGTGTCGAGAGATGCTCTAGGTGATAGCGTTAAAGGTCGCTATATTGAGCAATGCGCAGTTGCCATGCCCGCTGAGGGCAAGGAGCCCGGGATAGACCTGGGATATGCAGACTGGGCTTATGATGTAGAGGATGCAAGGCTTTTATGGGATGCTAGCTTTGAGGTAGTTGGGCTGCAAGCTTAGTAGCAGCTATAATGAACTATTTTAGGGATAGCCTGACTCTATGGTACGTATATATAATATTAAGTGTCCTTTAAACATTTAACTCAGGAGTAAAAAAACAAAATAAGTAGTTGAATTTATACATGTGATTTTACTTGATTGCTGGGAGAGTAATACAATGGGGTCTTCATACCTATCATAAAAAGTAGGGCTCTACAACAAACTAGGTCTCTATATTAGTATAAGAAGAACAAACTAGGTATATAATCCAATTATGAAACGAAGTTTCGAAATGTAGTCTAGTTCATATTTATTATACCTTGATAAATACAGTTGATCAAAGAAGCTAATAAATATAGTGGAGTATAAGAAGCTAAACCGCCACTACAGAAGCAATCACTTAGATAACTCAAATTCTGTGTTGGGCGGCTTGTATGAAAGCAGGGTGAGCTTGGGCATTTGAATGAGAAATGTATTTATCAATCTAGGAGTCGGATGGTATGTTTATCAAAAGGTATTAATACAAGACAATATATTTTACAAACAAAATATATGTTGTTGCAAACCATGTGTATTTGCATTATAATATATCAGCTTTTTTGTTTATTTTTGTGCTTAAATCATAGTGACAATAGAAATACACAGCTTTTGATCCGACCGCAGCTATATGCTTCCCCTCGAGTTCTTTTAGCATTGCGTTGTAGTCAGAGATAACCCACTTTCTACATATTGTGACGCCTTCATTATTTATTATTAAAACATAGCACTTATCTTGAATAGATACTGCCGGTCTCATCATTTATTTATTTCAGCATTATAACTAATCTAGTAAAGAAACCCGACGAACTCTTTTGTATTATAATATCGACTTCCTTAGAAATGTGGATCCATGGTGGAGTGAGATTCTAAATATTTTATGCGGTGGAATGAAAGCACCGCTGGTTTGCCACTATAATTTGTATGTGATGTGCGGTGGTGTAATATTTCCCCCCCTTGGTGTATTTCGGGTTCCTGTAAGGCTGATCCCTTCCAACAATAATCCCTGTATGTGATTGCGTTCTAGACTACGAACTACTAATTCTCCGTTTGGTGGCTTTTATCATTCCGACTTTGCCGTCCCCCTTGACTCCTTTCTTATCCATCCAGTCTTCAATAATATATCATAAGAGCAGGCTTTACCTTCCACTTACCGTTAGCTTTTTGAAAGTAATAATACATAGCGACGGCGACAAGCCCGAGTTGGCAAGCCTATTCCGTCTATTGCCGATGGTTATCAAGCAAAAATGTCGAGCCAGGGGGGTTAACGTCGTGTTCCAACTTATAGACAGAGATCAGTAGTTGACCGTAGGTCGGTTTGTAATATAATACTGCATATTAACTATTTGTGTGCAAGGTCGCCTCTCGATAAAATTAATGTGAGGAGCATTGCGCCCTTTTTGTGTAGGTAGCTAAACATAGGCTATGGCATGATTTAATTCAAGTTATTCAAATGCAAGTGTACTAACTCGAGCTAATTAATCCACCGGCTCTCGTGATAGTCCTGTCTGTAGATTCCCCAAACAGAGGGTCCACTCTAGATTACAATGACAGCATATTTGCCCGTTTTCTCAAAGCGGAAAGATAAGCGAGAATTAATCCATTTTTAATCCATTGATGAACTTATTGAAAGTAAGATATATGTGGCTTTACCTGATTTTGATTATGGTCCGGTGAAATCATATTATATGGGTATAGATTTATGTATCCAGGTGAAATCTCCAAATCCTTGAAGTTCAATGGTTGGCTCGGCTTTTTTCTGTACATGGTTTAGCTGCATTGAATCCTACGCGCTAAAAAAAATTGGGTTACTGGACAGAGACGGGAGATTGTTCTCTGGCCCCTCATCCCCTTGAAATTCTAACGTTGTACCCCATGTCGATAGCATTACACTATGATATATGAGATCTTGACGTTACTACGAAAAGAGAGCTAAAAAATACGTGTACCTCTCATAAACAGTCATGCTATATAAGACATTTCTATCTGCTGTGCTCTGTATTTTTTCTCATATTTGTTGCCGCACAGCCCAGCCTTCAAAACACCCGCTCACGTCGTTTGAAGCAGTTGAAAGGCATATTACTGGCTGAAAAGCCGCCCAGAACGTCTCCAGGCAAACATGTCTGCATCTACGAGAAAATCCAAAGTGGGTTGCATTACGTGCAGGTAACTATTTGACACCAAAGCGGCATATTGTCACTGCCATTGACTTGAAGAGCTAATGTCCCTGTTCCCAAGAAGCCGAAAAGTCAAGTGCGATGAACGGAAACCCACATGCACGAGATGCGTCTCCTCAGGGAGGACATGTGACGGTTATGCATCCAATTTTAGAATCAACATCGGCATCGGATCTACATCTTCCGTGATGAGTCCATCAATACCGTCTTACCAGTCCAAAAACCCTCTGGTAATGTTCCCTAATTCCAAGTACGTAGAATATCTCGCCAGGCACTTTACAATCAAGCCGGTTCCTACCATGGATGCAAACTATGGTACAGGCATAAGTTACGAGGCTGAGGCTCGAGCTACTCTCTGCGCCACTTCCGAGCCTGCCGTACACCATGCTTTGGCCTCTCTGAATGCACTACGCAGGGCTTTTGATGAGCAGTGCGGCCATCTTTTCCCCCTATCGAAGTGTCACTGTGACTCCAGCACGCCATGGGTACAACGTGGTATACAGGAGTACGTTCTTGCCATTAGAAGCCTTTCGACGATCTTGAATAATAATTATAATGCCTCTTCTATTAAATCCGCGCTCCTTTGCTGCCAGATATTCATGAGCATCGAGTTAGCCCTAGACGATTTTAGTTCGGCCACACAACACTTCATCCGTGGACTCCTCATCATGCACGAATGCCTTACTCGCCCATATCTTAGCAAAGATGGCAGCGTAATAGCGGCCCAATTTGTCGGCATGCCGGCAGTTGATGTTTTTACGGTCAAATTGTTTCTCACACCATGTCCAAGCGGATTGACGGATGATTTTCTCCCGTCGTCAGATGTAGAACCTCGTATGAATAGGGTACTTTTCACAGAGAGAGCCGCTGTTGTGCAGGCCAACATGCGGCTTGCAACCTTGGGGAGGTTCACTCTGGAACTATTGAAAGGAGTCTCACAGCTGTCTCCAACAACTTCCGCTCCCAACCTGGTCAAGGATAGGTCAACAATTCTTGAGCAGCTGCAAAAGTGGAAAGAGAGCTTCGCAACTATTGAAAAATTGAGAGTGTGTCAAATAACCTCGCAGGCTCGCCTTGGCACTACGTTTAGCATCTTCTTTAATTTGGTACTCCGGGTCGTTGCCACATTAGCTACCCAACCTCCAGGGTCCGAAGTGAAGACTATGAAACCAGTCTTTGACGAACTACTCGCAGTGGCACATAAACTAAAACAGCTCAAAGAGGAGGCCAACCAGAGGTTCATGAATGACTCTCTGATAAAGGCTGCGTAATCGGATAAATTGTTGATCGAAAACTCGTTTGGGCTACGGTCAGTAATATTTACGTACTTGTATCCGCCCTTGGGCCTAAGAAGTTTCAGGACTGCAAGTTAGTGCCAAATTTGACGATTTGCAATAGATGGCTTGGTAAAATCAGGGAAATATACAATGAACTTTAAATTGCCTTTTTCCCACCAACCAGCCCAAGTACCAACCATGATATACCTGTTCCAGTATGTTACAATTCCGCAACGTAACTATTCCGATCTCAGCCAAAGTTAGAGACCGCTTCACTACGCTTCAGGAACATTTCCACATCTGGAACTACAATAGCGTTGTATTCTGGGTCGATGAATATCCAGTTGTTCGCGCATTTGTCAAACCCAAAAGATCAGAGAGCATTGTGCAGGGTTGAAAATAAACAAAATATAATGGTTTCAATTGGAACTTGCAGCGTCGATATTTTCAAGGATTGCAGTACCATCGAAAGGATCTACCAGCGGCGGTCCTATGGCAGAGATCCACCTTTCTGTCAAAATGAAATTAAGAGAATCTAACAAGTTTCTCCTTTATTTATTTATTTATTTATTTGTTTGTTTGTTTGTTTGTTTTATTATTAATGTTTACAAGCAAATCCTTGCCTGCATAGTAGTACTGTATGGCAGAGATTATGTACTCTAGCTGACTTAACGCGCCCGTGATGCAACAAGATTTTGTGCTCTGCAGACAGCGTCTGAGAGCTCTCTAAATTCTCACTTATGTAAGTGCCTCTGAGAGATGCCTCGAGACTGATGATTGAGTTTACCCAGAACGCAAGGCGCTATTGAACAATGCTAACAGGCGCAGTAACAACTCCTCTCAGCTTTCGCAGCCAAGGAGGCACCCCCTGAACACTGAAACTAAGACCAATGATTACTGTTCTATTTTTTTTTAGCACGTTATCAAAATTTATTAGTTCCTCTCGACAGGCTTCAGTTGTAACAGTGCTGTTGTTTTCCAAATAAGGTGGAAGTTTTATATGCCTTAAAAGAGTTTAGTTTCCGAGTCTGCCAATGGGAAACCCCAATTTGCGTTAACCCTAGCACAACTAACAAGCCAAAGCCACCATATAAACGCCCGCATGCAGCTTATACCGTCAAACTTATGGGTCAAATCTAGAGTGCGTGAAGCCTGCATATACAGCTAGGATATCATCGTTCCGTCTATCAGTACGTGACGGCGAGCTATAAGAGTATTACTTGTTGACTCATTTGCTGTGCATAAGAGAGATGGGTTGGGGGGTGAGGGAGATTTTCACGGTATCTTATAAGCCGGCTCGGGTTTATAACCGCTTTTAGGCCGAATCATGACACATGCGGCCACTCGACTAGCACATGAGATAGACCAACCGTTTCTTTGAACTTTGCAATCGAGAAAATAGGTTACGCAATCCAATATTACAAAGCTGCGGCCTTCGAAGTCCGCCGGCGCCGTCGTGGTCGATCATGCATTCTGCGAGTGACAAAGTGGGTCTGTCGACGAGTATATAGTGTCGTCTGTTTCTGTCTGTAACGGGAGAAGATAAAAATACGATTCACTAATATCATCTAGCTCATTTAATATTCTGAAACGCATGTTTGCTATTCCAATACATTTTCCAAAAACCTGATTTCGAGAGACAATATTCACAATGGCAAGCACAAGCAAGATTGTCTTCCAACTGAATACTCAGCCTTCCTTTTTCGAGAGCATCACTGCACGTCCTAATGGGAGACTCCTCCTTACGCGTCAGGACGTCAATGAGCTTTGGGAGGTGGATCCCGCAACGGGAATTGGCAAGTGTGTCGTTACAATTCCAGGAGTTGAGTCTCTCACCGGTTTCTGCGAGGTCTCTCCTGATATCTACGCCGTGGGAGCTGGCATATATCGCGTGGCGACCCACGAGGGCGCGGTACCCGGAAGCTTCAGTCTCTGGATCGTTGACCTCACTGACACAGAGCCACAATTTCGCCAAGTGGTCAAGATACCAGAAATGGGCCAGCTGAATGGAGTTGCCACCTGGAATACCAACACTATTCTGGCCGCAGATTCGTACTTTGGAAAGATTTATCGCATCAGCCTCGACGATGGAACTTATTCTGTATGTATCGACAATGCTACGACGAATGACGCTCCTCAGAGCCCAGTGAAGATGGGCGTGAATGGCATCAAGGTCCGAAGTATTGGTGGAATAACCTACGTGTACTATACCAACACGACGCGTTTGTGCTTCTGTCGTGTACCTGTTGACGATAGAATCACACCCATTGGCGAAGTTGAGGTGCTCGCCCGTGGCTTCATCTCTTCCGATGAAGCTGCTACTGCCGGTACTTCATTTGAGGCTTTTGCATCCAGTAGTAGCAGTACTTGTGAACATGCGGCAAGCCAGTCCTCATCTGGCGTTCTTATCTCCGGCTTTATGCCAGACGACTTTTGCTTTGACAAGAATGGGGCGTCCTATGTAACAACACACCCAACCAATATGGTATTCAGGATTTCACCAGATAGCAGCAATGCTGTTAAGGTTGCAGGCGGTCTTGCATCGTGGGAGGTAGCTGCAGCGACAGCTTGCACCATTGGTAGATCTGCAAACGACGAGAATGTATTGTATATCTCTACTGCTGGTGCAAATGTAATTCCTATTGATGGGCTGACAGAACCAGCAAAAATTGTAGGGATTAATATTAGTGCTTGATTAGTGGGAATAAAAGGTACTTTACTATAATAACTTACTAGACTTTTTATATATATTACCTTGTATTTATTACCATATCACGGCCAAGTACTTTTACTTCCTAGAACAGCCCTCCAGTGTATATGTTAGGTGTAATGTCACAACCTCATATATATAGGTATTATTACAGTTTTATAAAGTAAGTGGTTCTAGCTAAATTGTAAAATAACTCATCAATTAAAAACAAATAATTAAATCCTTTAATACTATGAAAGGTAGATTATCAAAAGTAGTAATAAT